>JAVYIG010000672.1:185816-492350 GCA_035222895.1 Strongylocentrotus droebachiensis
TTCAAAATTTATGATCAATATCGTCTACCTCCTCCTTACAGAGATCAAGAACGATGGAGAAATGTAAAAACACTTTGATTTGCTTACGGCATTTTAGCGTTTTACATTAATTTGTTCGATCTGAAAAAAAAGTGAAATCCATTCACTGTAATATCGATCGTTATCGGATGTCAACGGAATATTATCTCCGCGCAAAATATTTTTCCATTAATTTCAATATGCTTGATGTATCCGGCCATAGATGCCAGCAGTCTAAAAATAAACGTTTGTGCAAACGTGCAAATTATTCACTCATGCAATCTGCCACTTGATGTAACTTAACGCCGGGTGAAAATTGTGATTTAAGGCCAATTTGCTTTTAAACATAACCTCAGGGACGCTATAGAGACATCAATAATAAATCACTAATAATGAATTAAGCGTATAAAAGCTGAATTCTGACCTTATAAGCTACTTAACTGCACTACACGAAGCATGATTTTTGACACACTTAGCCTAATAGTTTAACGAGCTAGGCTTATTATAAAATATCAATGAGGTTACACAAGGTAACAATGGCCTATTAGTAGGCCTCTGGGGGATTATCACTGATGTATCATTAGGCCCGTTCTCACATAACAATAGTGCGATTTTTGTATCATTGACGCATGAGCCGTGACTTGTGCTCAATATAATGAATGCTGGGTGTATCATGTACGAAATAAAATATCGATTATATCTTTTGTTCATAAAATTGTAAAAAAAAAAAAAACGAAATTTCCATTTAAACATTTTTTATATTGTTTTCAGGGATTCATTTCCGTGCCTAGTCTAAGAACACTGATCCTTTTTTATTTTTTTTATTCGTCTCTTTTGTGGAGCTCTATGACCAAGTTTAATTCAGATTCAGATTTTAGATTTGCTATGGAAACAGAAAGCAAATTTGTTTGATATTTGTGAGAATAACCCTACAACTTATCAGTAAAAAGTATGAAAGAAGTGTCTCCACAAGCTATAAAGTTGAGTTCTGGTTATGTGATTGCATTGTGAAAGAAACGTTGTGGAATCTATCAGAATAGGTTGACCATCTGGCATATTAGTATTGGTTTGTACTGCAAGGTTCTGGAATCATCAAAATGATAAGAAATTAGGCCCAGTCTTGGTAAAGTTACAGGCACGTACCCAGAAAGATGTATATGGGACTACACGAACATGTGGCGTAAAAATCCGTCCTGATTTTTATGATGTTACATACCATATTTAGAATATTAAGGCATTTGAAGAGCCATGCTTTTCATGGAACATTTTTTATCTGATGTACTTCCACACTTGCATAAGACAATGATAACGCTCACAAAATATTTGTTCACCTCTACACAGAACTCAACTTTCTCTTTAATTATATTTGTATGTAAGCTAAAAATCATCAGCTATTATAAACTGCCCGTTTGCCACAAAGTTCATGGTTGATGTGGCCGCTAGGGTCGTTACCATGGTAATTTCGTAAATACTTGACGTTTAGAAATTTGTAATTAAAGAGCATATTAACAAATAATGAGCATCTAAATGAATGTATTTTGAGTTCCCAAATCGATTGCATTGAAATCCAAGTCTTTTGAAGTGATGGTTATGTACACAAAATGGCCGTTGCTATGGAGACAGTACGATTTTTTAAAAAGAAAGTATATTTGTGAAGAATATACATATAATACACATCAGTGAGGGCATTAGTAAGAATTACCCACACGAGGTACCTTTGGAACAGTCTAACACGCCCGAGGCGATAGCCGAGGGCGTTTGAACTGTTTTTAAGGTACCAAGTGTGGGTAATTTTACTAATGCCCGAACAAAATGATGTGTATTATTTGTTTTATAATATTATGTTTCATTTGTTTTATAAAAGGGTGTTTTCTAATATGATTTTGATAATGACCGCTCATTACCATTGGATAATGACCGGTCATTACCCAAATTACGCGCGATTACGCGTTAGGCAAAATAAATGCCTGGTCACGTGTACGCTTTCAACCAATCATTTGATTAGGATCCACTTCATCATCTTATAAAAGTAACTAATCAATATAAAGATGTTTACTATTTGTTTCCATGACACTGAAGTACAAACACACATTTTTTTTCTTCTAAATTTCCATTATGTTATGATGTGTTACCTCGGTAACAGCCTAAATAGCCACATCCTCTACCAACTTCATTTGTAACTGCGCATGCATGTTTCAGAGGGTCCTGGCTAACATGCGTGTAGCGGAGGGTCCTAGCAGCTAACATGCGTAAAGATAATACGAGGAGTGCCGCCCAGGAGATGAGAGTTACATGTTAATTATCTTCGTTCGTGCCGAAGAACAGTGATTTGTTTTTTGGATAAGCCAAGCAGACCTACCCAACTCTTCAGCATCATTGGGTTGTCATGGTAACTTTACTATTAGGCGCGACCGACTGTAAACGAAAACAAAATCTTCTAAATATGGATAAGAATTAACCAGGCAATCAGAAATTATTGTATCCAGGCACTTAGGCTATGTGATGTTTCATATTGCTAAGATACAGATGTTTTTTTTTTTTTTTTTTTTATCGTACTGTTTCCATAACAAATATGAAGCTAAGAATACATATACTTGGATGTCTTTTGTTTGTTTCATTATTGTTATATTACAAATATGTGATATTTTATAAAATTCCATTCTTTTCTTAATGAAATACCAAGGCGACGGCTCTAGAGTGGAGGCCGCATCCACCAATTTCTCCGAAATCAATAAGTGGGTTCCGGTTGCTATAGGATTCATAACTATTGAGAAAAAAATATGTAAGAAATGTCCCTAAGGGAGGGGGTGAACGATCGAGGGGAGGGGTCTACACTGGACGGACCGTGGTCTATTGTGTCTAAATTAAGCACATAACAGTGGGATTTGCACACAGAGAAATTAGTGAGATTCAAAAATTAAATTTTCGAATAGCGTTCAAAATCTCACCTTTTTTTTCTTCTGTGTGTGAACCTAAAATCTCACTCAAAAGTGAGATAGCCATCGTGATCAGAATCTCACTAAAAGTGCGATTTTTAAAATAAATAATCGCAATTATTTGACCGAGTGTTTTGTTCTTGGTGTTTGAATTACTATTGTTTCTTTCCCTTACGTCGGGTTGATCATCTTTCGAAAAAAAAAAAACATAGATGCTTCTTTTAACAAATTTATTCATCTCAAAATGTTGTAAAAAAAAATAACAGGAAAAGATCGTAATACTTTTCTTTTTATTTGATTTTTGATTTTATTTTATTTCTGCATTTTTCCAATTATAATAACAAAATAACAAAGAACATATAAACGAAAAGTATAATACAAAAATAAACATACAATGATAACTTCATGTCAATTTTTTTTTTTTTTAAACATATGTACATATAATAACGAAACTTAATATTTCTATAACAAATTATTATAAATTTAAAGTATCATCCAAACTATCAGTTGAAAAAGTGCAGGAGACCGCAATCATAAGCGAAGCTTGACTAGGATGGCGACAATGTCCAAGTATAGTTATAATAATATGGATATTTATATAGCGCCGGTATCCGCCAGGCTCTGATACCTTTAACCAAATAGATACTCTTTGCTTTAACGGCTCAGGTTGCCTCGAAAAGAAAAGAAAATTCGAGGCATGTTAATAACGAACTCTTCGGCTCCGACAGGATTTAAACCGCCCTAGATTTTCCTTAAAGGTAAGATCAGTTTTGGAAACGCCCCCCTCTCAAAAAATGAAATGAAAGCTCTTATTACCAATCATGTGAAAGAATATGTTTTGACTAATACGTGATGATACACATTTCGCCGAGAAACCGCCTACTAATTGATATATTTGGTAAATTATTATATATATTTGGACCTGATAGATATCGCACACGTGACGCGTAGTCCCATATACATCTTTCTGCAACAGTGCTTGTAACTTTATAAAGACTGGGCCAAATTTCTTATCATTTTGATGATTCCAGAACCTTGCAGTACACACCAATACTTATATGCTAGATGATCAAACTTTTCTGATCGATTCCACAGCGTTTCTTTCACAATGCAATCGCATGACCATAACTGGTCTTTATCTTTAATTTTGGCGTAGTAATAACTATGAAATAACCCTCTTAGCTAAATCTGTAGGGATTGTTCACGATTTAGCGAGCTCCGAGCTAGGGATCGATAGACATGTGATGGGTACACTGGTAATTCCTTAAACGGATAATTTCCAGGGGCTATGCCATATTTTTGGTATTTGTATCACAAATTATACTGTTTCTTTTTTTTTCCTTTTCGTATTGTTTATTTGTTTTGCTAGATATTTTTGTTTCTTTTATTTCACTCATGCATAGCATGGATGTGTCATCTGCAAACTGCGTGATATAAATTGAATAACATTTAAAAATAAAACAGAATTCAATTAAGCGCACCAGCAGCGTAAGAAGTGAAAGCATTTTAACAATAGTCGATTCATTTTAGTACCCCAAAATAAAAGTCTCCTTAAGAAATTATAAATCTATATTTGTTCATGAATTTCTCTCTCCCTCTTCATAGAAATACACCACTATTTAGCAGCGTGAGGTTTCCTTGATGGCGAAGCATGTTCGTGTCAAATGAATTGTAACCAGGGGCGTACGCAGGGGGGGGGGGGTCGAACCCCCCTCAATTTTTTGTTATGTGTGTGTTTCGCAGGAACCCCCCCCCCTCACATTGTTTTTTGATTTAAAAAATAAAATAAAAAATGTGCTCTTAGCCCCCCCCCCCCCCTCCCCCCGCCCCCGCTTATTCAGCGGTTGGCTGAGTCGTTGCGAATTTTTCGGCGCGATTTTCAAATTTTAACCCCCCCCCCCCCCCCCCCCCTTTCCAAGTTATCCTGCGTACGCTCCTGATTGTGACCGTGTTAACAGCTCAAACTTCCAAACTAAATAATTTTATTTATTTAAACACCCATCTACTTTCTGAAATCAGCAATAATACCTCGAGAAACAAGGATATTAAATACCCAATCACTGGGTTGATATACATTTGAATACTTACGGAAGCACTTTTCAAACACAACTTCGCTCAATCTATCTTAATTATTTTTTCAAATGATTGTTTGTTGTTATGATACATAGTTATGGACACCCCTGCATTTTGAGTGATTTGTTACGACGGCGACTGAAAAATCAACATTGTGTATTTATGCAATTTTCAGCTGTTTTGGCTGGCTGATCAATTCTTGATTTTAATTATTCAATGCTTATAATGTTCATTGATGTCTTGTTTCTATGTCATTATTTTGGTTGTAATAAAGAAGAAAGAAAAAAAAAGAATATATCAAGAACCCTCTTACCCCTCCGTCTCTCTGCCCCCCTCTCTCGCAATATCTCTCTTATTCTATCTTTCTGTCTGTCTCTCTCTCTCTCTCTCTCTCTCTTCTCCCCTCTTCTTCTCTCACCCCTCCCTCTTTCTCTCTCTCTCTCTGTCTCTCTCTGTGTCTCTGTCGCTCTACCTATCTCTCTTCCTCCCTCTCACATGTCTCTCACACCCCTCTCTCTTATTCTCGCGGCTATATATATATATATACCATTTTCTTACATACTGTACCACCTCATCACTCACACACAGACACCCACCCACGCACGCACGCACTCATCCTCCCTCCCATCTCTCTCTCTCTCTCTCTCTCTCCCTCTCTCCCTCCCCCCTCTCTCTCTCTATCTCTCTTCTCCTCTCTCTCTCTCTCTCCCTCTCTCCCTCCCTCTCTCTCTCTCTCTCCCTCTCTCTCTCTCTCTCTCTCTCTCTCTCCCTCCCACTCTCTCTCTCTCTCTCTCTCTCTCCTCCTCATTAGCGAACAACGTGCTCGAGTACGTGACAATAATCCTTTAAATCCAACACGTCCACCCTTTTCCCTCGACAGCCTCATCGAGACAATCAACGCCCCCTTAAAGGATTTTTAAATGGAATGGACGGTTAATCACCCCAAGGATCGGCACGCCCCTCATTAATACAATTTAAGTGTCATTACGGCGCCAATCATTGAAAAATCTATAGCTTTGTACTAATTTCTTTTGTCAACGTGATCAATGGAGAAAGTCGATGGAGAGCCTGTAACGTCTCACGGGGAAACGATATTCAGTACTCCTGTCGATTATAATCGTATATAATTGTGCTTTAGTCGAATACGAATAGGCTAATGATACATTACCCAGAGGATATCTTGTATTAAACGTTAATGAAAAAAAAATTGGAAGCGCTTAGAGAGTTAATTGTAATTCGCGCTATATAAAAGCTGAATATTATTATGATGATGGAGAATTAATTATCTTAAACTGAAATGGAAAGTAATATAAATACGGGAAAAAGAAGCTGGAAGATAGAAGTCAGACCTGATATCTGATTGGTTTGGATAAAAGCAGAAAATGAGAGAAACATTGCTACAGTAGTATAAGTATATATGAGCTAAATCCGATTTAAAATATTAAGATTTGGAATTTTGAATTCATAATCAATGAAGCACAAATTTGCAGCATTGTGGCGTATCGTGCACGGTCCTCTCTCATTTGCTCTGCACATAAAATGTCATGAATTTTCATGTTCTTACTTACTGATGAAGTAATAGATTTGTTTCATATAGAGGTTATTTAAAAACACATTGACAATGATTATATCTGAGGTGTGATGATTGACATTTATGCTTTAGAAGAGTAGACAGTTATGATTTGTTTTAGTATAAAGCAAATAGGAGGGGAACTCGTAAGATACGTCACATAGTTGCTAATTCGTGTTTGATTTATTGCAAAGCACTTTAAAAATTCATACTTTTTTTTTTAAATCGGATTTTGCTCAAACTTTGACAGACCTTGCTAAATAATTTTCGCTGAGAAAACAATGAATAATTGAAATAAAATTTTAGAAAACCATCTCGGTGGCATTCCGAAGGTGCGTAATTCCGAAAAATGAGAGATGGTTCTATGGCATTTTTGGAATTATGAACCTTCGGAATAATGAACCTCATTTCATTTTCAGAAATAGGAGCCTTCGGGAAAAAAAAGATTTTTGAAACCGTAACCCTAATTCTTTTTCTGATGATCTTAAGCCCGGTGAAGAAGAAAAAAAGTCCCCTGATAGTGTTTCGGCTCACAAAATGTAATATTTATTGACGGTAGATTCAAATCTAATAACAAAATAAAAGTTGAATAGAACGACATAAAAATGTGTAGAAATAAAACAAAAATGCCTAGCTCAAAGGAAACCGAGGTCCATCTGACACAACTGTCGACATACTTCCTGTCTCCGAGACAATGATCTAAGACAAATATGCACATGTCAATACAATAAGACATATATATCATGGAAATTCCATTTGTTTCGACCTTCAATTAGGAATGTTATACATATACTTGAAACAAAAATAACAAATTGTAGAGACTCGAGATCAAAAGGCTTCTTGTATCCATGGTTACTTTATTGTTTGGGTTTTTGCAATATTGAAAAATATAATCTTAACAATAACCTTGTGCAGGTAACATCATGTGAAGCGTGTATAACACTATTCATAGACATATACACTAGTCTAGCATCTGGACGGTTATATCTTACATAAAAAGACCTAAAAAGCTGAGGCCTATACTCGGATTATCAGATGATAGATTTGGGGATGTTTCACAAAGACTAAGATCGACTTTAAGTTAGACTTAACTATGGTAGACCGTCCATGCCACTGTTTTCTCTCAACATTCACTGGCATTGGTCTCTCTAGAAACGTACAGAATAATGACGGTCACAAATCTAATGAATCTATATATGTTGATAATTCCTTATTGAAGGAAAAATATTACCTAAAGATCATAATGGTGATAGCAAACAGTGGCATGAACGGCCTACCATATTCAAGTCCAACTTAAAGTCGATCTTAGTCTTTGTGAAACACTCCCATTACGTATATCCGAGATTAAGTCTGGATTTATTGAGACGTGATCTCTCACCATTTCACAAATCTTCAATCAAGGATAATAATAATAATGATACTAATAATGATAATGATATGTCTTGTTTACTAAGGGCATCCTCATCAGATAGATTACTGTCCATTCCAAGGGCTCTGCAATCATAATATAAGGATATTAATAACTTTACCAATGCAAACGAATAGCCATCAAACTTTAATCGGGGTGATAGTAATCATCGGAATATGATATCAACTTGAATAACGCACAACATCGTCGTGCTTTAATTATAACCGAGAATGATAGACGAAAACAAGGGAGGCACTTTTTTTTTTCCGAAGGTTCATTACTCCGAATTCTCATAATTCCGAAACACAAATTTTCCATACCAAGGGCTTCAGATCATAATTCCGTACAATTAATGCCCTATACCGCAGATTCGTTTATCTGAGAAAAAAAGAAGTAGATAATATTTTATGTAATTTGCGGAATTATGAACGCTACTTCTTTTTCCAAATTATGATCACCTTTTTCATTTCATATAGGCAAGACCAATATTCCACTACCCTTTTCTACACAAACCGATTTTTATAATTCTAGGGAAACCGCAGTTCGTCTTCAATGCATTTCAATTCGAGAATTTAATAATATCATTAATATCTACATTTGCTAGTATATTCGTGACAACACATTTGTACATTGCTCTCTAGGAAATTTGATTACGTAACATTTTACACATTTGTTGTTGTTTTTTGGTTTTTATTCACACACAAAAGAAATAGTTTGCGAAACATAAGACACATTTGTGTTATTTTTTCCCATTCGGGATGGACATACATTTAAAACGTATCGTAAAATTCTGTGCAAATATACATGTTTCCATTTAAATTATCCACCTACACTTAATATATAATACTGCATACAAATAGATCTTTTATGTAGAATAACATTAATTTTCAACCGTATAACATATCCATATTAAAGTATTATCACCATGGTTATGACTCACATTGTGTTGCATACATATGAAATAATCATATAAAAATACTGACTGGCATTCCTTTTTGGTTAAATTATCGAAGTTTGGTTTATGATGTATAAATTCATGTATACAAAACTAATGACCGGTATTCATAAGAACGTACCAATTCTAGAGCAGGTTCATACTATATTTAGGCGATTTTCCTCTAATGTAAGGAGAAGCAATCGCCAACCTCTGCTTTTCGCAAAAATTACGATAAATTTGTGATTAAAGAAAGGCAAACTAAATCATTTAAGTGGAAGATCACTTTTTCACTTGTTTCAAAATTAGATCAATTTCCATTGTACAGACCAATATAGATACTTTTCTATGTTAATTGAGCCGCTAAATCCCGTTTTTCCAATTAGTCCGCCTTTCTAAAAAGTGAAAAATAAATTAAAACTTGATTACATTGTGATTTATTGTATGGTAAGGCGGGTAAATTTCGGCATAGAAATACACAATTTCACTAATATGAAACGATTTAGATCCTATAAAAGGCAAATCTGACGTTTAACTCGAAAATACATCCATCTTCTTATTATTTGGATGCATTTTGCTGAAAAATTTGGCCTTTTTTAGAAACGATCTTACTCAAAAAATAAAATGCGGCTTTACAAGGCTACTGAATTGGGGGAGAGTGTGTGAGGTGGCCAAGCTAATTAATTTCAATAGCGCCCCTTCCCCTCCGTCCTGTTTCTTTTTCTTTTCTTTATTTTTCACCACTTGTCTGAGGGCACGTGCCCGTTATAGCTACGTCTGTGATGTGAAGACAGGAAATATTTACTTTTTATTGTGTTTTTGCCACAGTCTACATAGCTTACCAAAAATGCATCGTTATATTAATGTTGATAATAATTTTCCGTAGAATATTTGCTTTAATTCCTTTTAGAGAAAGATCCTTTTTTATGAACACTTCTATGAAGTATATATAGCACCTTACAAATTGCATAATATTCTTTCTTTTCATAGAATGTTACTAGATTTTCTTGGACTATATTCAAATATATTATAACCTGCAAAAAGCATAATCAGAATTTTATGACAAGTTCCTTACAGCATATTATGTACAAAAGTAGTGTGGCTCCTGGATTTCCTAATTATTTTTCCTAATTGGATTTTTAAACCTTCATTTACAACACAATGTTAAAAATGAAGAAACAATTATTAACCTAGACTTATATTTACTAATAGGTATTTCAACAGTGTTTGTTTGTGTGTTAACTGTTGTTCATGACGTTGCTATTTTTTTTGCTATAATGTTTAAAGGCCATATGTCCCGTACGACATTATATGATTTATTTATTTAAAACAGGGTAAAAACCCGGTGAAAACGCCACACAGCAACTTGACTGCTTCACAAAGGGGCCGTGATATACAAATACAATTAAATATGAAATACGAAATACAAATACATATAATCAAATAATACACAACATTGAAATTGATGTATAGTATATATATGATTAAGGTTAATTGAATACAAAAATTGCAGTAAAATGTACCTGGAATAAAATGGTATAAAGCGTGACATATAGTGCAATATAACAAATTCGAATTACATTATATTTTGTTTTCCAATATAAATACGAATATAGTGCAATATAACCAATTCGAATTACATTACATTTTATATTCCAATATAAATATAAATATAATGCATAAAACGGCACAGTACATGGAATATGATAAGCTGAAATATCCATATATATTTCACCCATTACTGAAAAAAACCTTGTTATAATTATGACCAGTAGTGAAAACAGAAAGCACCATATTATTCCAAGGGACACCACGTATGAGGAATCGACCATAATACACTTAACAACTAAATTATTCACACCCCTAGTCAATTATATGTTTGTTCTTTTTTTCGTAACTCAAAAATAAAAGATGGACCGGTTGAATTAGGACCTTTGATTACAAATTTAGATATAAGCGCAAAGAACATTACTCAGGATAAATCAATTTTGTACATACTTCAACCATTACAAAACTTGGTAAGGGCAATCATGAATAATTTAGTTGTTAATTATAAACGTTTTAGTAAGGGGTAAAGACACAAACAAATAATGTTGATGATGATATTTTTGTAACAGTCTCCCGATGAACTTTTTTAAAAGAAAGAAAGAGAGAAAGAGAGAGAGAGAGAGAGAGAGAGAGAGAGATAGAGAGAGAAAGAGAGAGAGAGAGAGAGAGAGAGAGAGAGATATACCTTTAAGCGAGGATATCTAAACGCTCATTATTATCAGGTAACTCGACTGCCATAGAAGACTGGAAACCACTGGTGTCATCGACGCTAGCTGAACCGTCACGGATGCTGTCCTCTGTTTCTCTGCTCTGAACTGTGTTCTGTTGAGGATGAACACGAGAAGGGTTTCCTCTCACGCTGTTCATCCACCAGAACAACGACGTTTCGGTCGAGACCGAGAACGCTCTCCTGGCGGCGACGCGGAACGTCTCGCTACGGAGGGAGTAGATGAAAGGGTTCACGGCGCTGTTAAGGTACGTCAGCCAGCTGAGAATGGTACGGGGCACGAGCCCGGGAGCGTACTGCGGCGTGTAGAGGTCGATGAACACGAGCGTGTTGCTCGGGATCCAGGCAATGCAAGTGAACCCGAGGATGATGACGAGGGTCTTGATGGATTTGAGCTCGGAGCGTGGTCGAGTGGCTCGCTGATTGCCGGGACCGACCTGCGGCATGATGCGACGATCGGACTTTATCTTCTGAAGCACGATGACGAAGAGATGTAGGTAAAGAATGAACATGGTGATGAAAGGTATGATACCGTTGACGATGAGGAAAAAATGGAGATGGATGATATCGAAGACGGCGCCGAACTCAAAGCAGAATACCTGGCCTGGGATAAGAGAGTGGATCCCTGCGAAAGGGAGCACCAGCGAGATGATGATGCTATAAACCCACATACTGGTGATGGCGATGGCGGCGCCGCGCTCAGTCGCGATGGTGCGGTAGATGTAGGGGTGGGCCACTTTGACGTAACGATCGAGGGTGATAAGCGTGAGCGAAAGACACGAAATGCTGGTCGAGAATATAATCGGGCACCACACTAATAGACATGTATACACGCCGTTTGCGAATGTCGGATTTAGAGTTAGATAGACACCAGGAATCATCGACAGCGAGACGAGGACGTCGGCGAACGCCAGGCTGACCACGAAAAAGTTCGACATCGTCCATAGCTGTTCGTTCTTCGTGACAAGGATAACGACCAAGGTGTTTCCGAAAAATATAACTATCAAGAGAAATATTTGGACGGCGATGGATATATTCGTCATGATGATGATGTAGGCTGGCAAGACCCAGCCGACATCGGAGCCGTAGCCATCGATGTCCGTCGATGAGACAAGATCTTGAGGTACTGTTCCATTTATAATGTCGGTGGTCGGTGTCGATACATCAATTAACATCTTTGGCAGGGAAAAACAAACCAAGCTCTTTCAAATAACTTTGAAGAAAAATCCGCAAGTTGTGTAGATTTTACAACATGCAACGATAATTTGATGAAGCAGGCTTTTGTAAGTTGGTATTTCACCCGAATGCAGGCGATGTTTGAGCACTCAATGACTTGTTGCCCGCGGTGAGTAAGCTTAACAATTGAAAACTGAATCAAGAAGCAAATCTACCAACAATTTAATGATGACAATTCAACGACAAGTGAGGGAGCATAACGGGCGCTTAAAACAAAATCTTAGAGTCAGCTTTGCATCTTAGTTTAGAATAGTTTAGCTAAATCAGCCAGAAATTAAGGAAGCAGTTTTGCGAGAAGAGACGAAAAGTAGAAAGCGGTAGAAATTGTTTGTTTGCGAGATGATTATACGGGTTGAAGCAAGCCCTCTTTCTCGCGACGTAAAGATTTACATGTAGGCAAGTGATATAAAAAGACCATGACACTTTTTGCTGAAAGACTTACCGATATGCTGGTAATCAAATTGTGGACAGGTTGCCATTACTTTCATTTCGGTATGATTAAGGGGCGAAATGTCATGAGCTAACTGATTGGTGTATAAAGTATCAAAAGATTATCGTCATTTGTGACGATGACGAACCAATCATATGCCTCGGACGAGTCACGTGTTGCATTATGATATATTAACGAAGTCCCTGAAGTTCGTCGCGGTTCAACTCTCCTCCCCATCTACCGATTCTACCTCTCTTTCTTTCCCTGTCTCTCCGCTTTCTCTTTCCTTGTCTGTCTCATTGTCTCTTATTCTCTCTCTCTCTCTCTCTCTCTGTCCCTCTCTCCCTCTTTCTCATTCTCCCTCTCTTTCTGTGTCTGTCTCTCCCTCTCTCTTTTTCATTCTCCACCCCCTCTCTCTCTCTCTCTCTATCTCTCTCTGTCTGTCTGTCTCTGTCTCTCCCTCTCTCTTTCTCAATCTCCCCCTCTCTGCGTGTCTCTCTCTCTCTCTCCCCCTCCCCCTCCTCTCTCTGTCTCTCTCCTTTCACTCCGTCTTCCCTTCTTTTTTTGCTCTTTACTCTAGTATTCTAGCTCTTTAATTTTCCTTATATTTCCCGGTGCTATGCTATCTTTGCTCTCTCTATTTCTATCTCTAGTTTTAAATCCTTGAATATTGCCTACTCTCTTTTCGACGCTTACAATTACGGAAACCAAGCATCAAATTATCTCAAAAATTGATAGCCATGTCAGCAAACCCATTTGGAAAAGGGCAATATTTGAAATTGTAATGACGGACTGTTTATCTTTTCTTAGACAATTTGCATCATCGCTTTGAGTATATCAGTAGACCATTGTAACCCGCTTTCACACATGAAGGGATAAAATTCCGTGAAGCTTATTAGTTTAAAGAGCTTTAAAGTATTCAGCTTTACGTAAGATATCATTCACACACAGACAATTTTGGTGCGGTCGTTATATTACAAGATTCACTGCGATATTAAGCGGCAAGTGTTTGCTATCAGACAGAATGGTGCGATGCCGCGATCTAACCGGGGATCTAATTTGTCAGGGAAGTAATATCCGTTAGTATCTGTCCGAACATCGTATATTTCAGAATAAGGGATATTTTAGTTTAAAATTACTATGTCCCATTTGCAGGCCAAATAAATGAAAAGGTTAAATTCCAATGGCATTTGAAAATTAATACTAATTTAGAACTTCCCTCAAACGACAGGGTTTGAAAATGTCCTTAAAGTTTAAGTGGAAAAATGACGACCATTAGTTGTCGAAGCGACTTTATTGATTGCAATCACTACAGTAAAGGTCTGATTTCCAGACCCTTGTGCCGATTGGTTGTACGTTTTATGCTGCACAAAGATTCAATCAATTTAATTTTGGCCATTACAAGAATTGGGTTATTGATGTAGACAAATGCTCATGTACCCTTTACAGCTCATGTTATGTATGTTATCACCAAAGGCCTACTGTTATAAAATAAAGTTGGAATAAAAAATAACAAATCATAGAGACCCGAGATCAAAAGGCTTTTTGTATCCATGGTTACTTTATTGTTTGAGTTTTTCAATATCGATAAATATAATCTTAACAATAACCTTGCGCAGATAACATCATGTGAAGCATGTATAACAGGTTTTTTTAGTATCAACTTACTGAAATGGTGGTGGTTGGTGGTGGTTGTTATTTTACCTGACTGCTAAGAAAGAAAAATGCTTGTAAGTAAGCAACCAGACGGCCGACGGCTTTAGGTCCTCTCTGAGGGACCTGGTAATGAAAATTAATGCCTTATCAAAGGGCACTAGCGCATCACCTGGGTTTCGAACCCGGGTCACCGGATTACGAGATCACTGCTCTACTGGAAGAATCCACTGAGAAGTAGGGCGTGTAGAATGGGGATCCCTCAAATAGAAAAACGCTAAGCCGGTCTACTACCGTGGATTTTAAACCTAATCTTTAGAAACGCGCTGATATATCTGACAATCTGTCTCATATTCAAATGCGAAAAATATAACCGATTTGCTTATTCTACTGCCATACCTGGTGCACTGAAAAGGGATTTTGATTCTCAGCATACGAAAGGTCGTAGATTCATTCCTAGCTTGGTGCGCCTCGAAATAGAATTTCTAGATAGACGGCGCCATATAAATGCCTATTATTATTATTATTATTATTATTATTATTATCATTATTATTATTATTATTATTATAATCATTATTTACATCCTTGGGCAAGGTGTTTTTACAATTATTGGAAATTCGAATTGAAAGAAATACATATTAAACGAAACGTGAAAAAATAGATTAAATTATAATCAGGGGCGCCACCGGGTAGTTTTTTTCTTCAAGATGGTGATACGTATGTTGCGGGAAAAAAAGAAGTTGCCGTCACGTTTTGCAAAAATTGGCCGTCAACAATTTGTGCCGCAACATACGTGCTACACTACATTTTGCTAATTAGTTTGCCGAAAAAATGTCAACAGTCAAGAAAGCAAAGGATTTTTTGTTTTTTAAAGAAGACAAAAAGAATGACAGAGAGAGAGAGAGAGAGATACAGAGAGAGAGACAGACAGACATACATACAGCGAGATAGAGAGGGTGAGACAGAGAGAGAGAGGGGTGGCGGTGGTCCTCATATGTGATTTTGTTGTCGTTGGTAAAGGTACTATGTCCCATTTGCAGGCCAACACAAATGAAAAGGTTAAATTCCACCGGCATTTGAAAGATAATACTAATTTAGAACTTCCCTTAAAACGAAAGGGCTTGAAAATATCTTTTGGTGGAAAAAACAACCGTTAGTTGTCGAATTGACTTTAGTGATTGCAATCCATTTAGTAAATAGTCTGATTTTCAGGCCATTGTATATACCAAATGGTCGTACGCTGTGTGCTGTGCAAAAATTCATTCAGTTTAATTTTGGCCATTACAAGAATTAAGTTATTGATGTAGACAACTGCTCACGTACCCTTTACAGCTCATTGTATGTACACTGTCGCTCATATAGTTGGAATATTTTTGTTTTACCCCAATTTATGGGATTATTTTAAAAATAATTTAAAAATAATAGATCTAGATAATAGTATACATTCTCAGATTTTATTGAATAATAATTTGACAATGTGTGTTTTGCATGACTGCTAAAGCATGTGTATGCTACTATGCTAATCAACTAGGGTACCTATGCCCTTAAGTCATAAATGACAGTTATGAGGATTAATGCCCCACAAAAGGACACTAATAGATCTTGGGGCCTCACAGTTACGAGGCTATTGCTTTGTCACTGAACAATGACTGAACGCAGCGGGAGCTAGGGTAGGGGGTAGTTTCCATAAATTAAAAAAACAAACAGAAAATGAAATACATTTTCAATAATTTATTGCATTTTACCCTGGTCCCCAACATAAACAAATCCTCAGGACGGCCATGCATTATGGCTCAAGGCATTGAGCCATTCCAGATTTTACCACCAGCGTATCTAAAACAATTCTTAAAACATTCAAGAAAAGGCTTGGGTAAAACAACATTCAGCGCATTGGCAAGTCTAGTGTTAAAACCATGTCTGTCAAAAACCATTTCCACTTCATTGCATATTCGTACTGGGGCTTTTCCATGAATACAGTTGTACCAGGGAGGTGTTTTAACTCACATGCCCTGGTTGTACATTATACTGTACATGATAAAAAATAGTCCCGTCTAGTATCAATGGATTGCCATTTTAATGAATTCATTATATTCAAGCTATTTACATCATATTCAAGCTATTTACATCATAATCAAAGTTCCCTACGACAATACGTGCAGCACTTTTCTGTAGTCTTAAAAGAATATTTCTGTTTTGTAAAGAACAGTTTCCCCATACGGTACAAGAATAATCTAAGATTGGCTGTATGGTACATTTGTATATTATATTACAAATGGAAGAGCTTAAAAACTTACTGAGCTTTCTCAAAGTAATTTTTTTATAACTTAATGATTTGGTAAGAGATAATGTGGATATCCCAAGATAATCTATCATCAATTTCAATCCCTAAATATCTGATACTTCTTACTTGTTCTATTGTTTCAGTATCAATATGCACCTTCATACTTAATTCATCGTTACCTCGTGTGTTACTACTCAACAGCATAACATTACTCTTATTAGTATTAATACGTAATCTATTTTTACAATACTATTCATTTATTCATATAAATCTGCTTGGAGCTTAGATGTAATGACATTAATATCCATATCAGAAACATATAAGACAACACCATCAGCGTATATATTACATGTACTTAACCGTAAGCAATCAGTTATATCATTTATAAAAACAAGAAAAAGGGAGGGGCCTAAAATACTCCCCTGAGAAATTCCTATAGTAATTTGTTTCGGACAGTTTACCATGACAATAAACTGCTTGTTTCCGACCAGATAAACAAACTAGAAAACCATTTAAGTTCAGTATTTAAAATACCATACTTATTCAATTTGGACAACAAAAGTTCATGGTCAATACAATCAAAACATTTTGAAATATCAAGAAAACAGGCACCAACTGTTTCCTTTTCATTAAAAGATTCGTACCAATCATCAATGCCTCTCTGTAAACATGTATTAGTTGAATGATTTGGCAAGAAAGCATATTGGTCAACACTGATAAGATGATTAGTCTGCAAGTAAGATAAACAAATTCCTTTTTCAAGCAGTTTAGCAATATGACATACGACTGAGATGGGTCTTTAATTTGAAATATTATTCGTATCACCGTTACCTTTATAAACAGGCGTAGTTCTGGCCAGTTTCCAATCATTTGGTAAAAATCCACAATTTAAACTTTCATTAAAAAGATCATTAAGAGAAATATTAATATAAGAAGCTGAGATTTGAAGTAATTTTTCTATCAAATTCTAAGATATCATTATCTTATTCAGATATATTATTGGCTGGTATAGCCCGGGGATTAGGCCACGAGGAAAATATATAGATATTCCTCGCGGTCAAGAGAATGTGCACTACATCACTTCCAGTTAATATTTAGTATATTAGATAGCCTTTGAAAGTTTGAATACGCTTTGTAATTATAAAATTAATAGTATTTGACATCTCTCTCTTTTTCTCTCCCTCTCTTGCCCCCCCCCCCTCTCTCTCTCTCTTTCCCACTCTCTCTCTCTCTCTCTCTCTCCCTATCTCTCTCTCTGTCTCTCCCTCTCTGTCTGTCTCTCTCTCTGTCTCTGTCTCTGTCTCTCTCTCTCTGTCTCTCTGTCTGTCTCTCTCTCTCTCTCTCTCGCTGTGTCTCACTCTCACTATCTCTCTCTCTCTCTCTCTCTCACTCTAGCCGCGTCAAATGCGGACGGCTAAGACAATGCAAACAATAGATACACGTATGGTTGCTTGGATACGGTACGACAAAGAAATATATTCATTTGACCACGTAGTCAATATATAAAACATCGAATAAAGACCGGAATTGAAAATATTCTAATTACTCTCCTCATGATCGATATCACGTGACGTCCAATCAAACCTTTGTATACTTGACATTTATCGAAAGAAGAGGAATCATCCATAAACTGGATACTTTTCATCGGAGATTCTTCGAAAGTGTTAACTTTTGAGCACACTTTAGTTTCTTCAAAGTTTTCCTTTTTTTTTCTTCTTCAAATACAAGTACGGATATCAAGCCAAAAAGGTTTCTTTGCCCAGCGCTAGAGTATCATGGTTTAAGCTTATGACACTTGGGGGATATTGTTTACCCCAGATACTTTTTAATAGCCTACTAAAAATACCTAAGTGAGAAGAGAAAAGCTGGGCCTTAATCTCTAGTGCAACTATTTCTACATCATTTCGAATGAATTGAACTTTAAAAATGCATGAACTGGTTGAGCAGTAAGAAATAAATGTTTGATTAGTTGCAGGTTGCAAGTAGTTCAGTCGAGGATTAGAATAGAAAGAAATATAAGAGTATATTTACTTGTGACATCTCGAGGTTAAATACATCAAAGTGGAAAAGAGGTCGAATGAAGTAAACTTTAAAATGCATGAAATGGTTGAATAGTAGTAAACAAGAAATAAATGTTTTATTAGTTGGAGGTTGCGAGTAGTTCAGTCGAGGATTTCAATATAACAAATATAAGAGTACATTTACTTGTAACACTGGAGGTGGAAAAGGTCAAATAAACACTTGAAAATAAGCCATATATTAATTACGCATGACAAAACATCCAAAGGTTTAATGATAATAATAATAACAACAACAACAATAATATCTATTTTAATAATACAAATAAAAGTAATAATAGTAGTAATAATATTAATAATAAAATAGTAATAACACTAATAATAGTAACAATAATAACAATAATAATAATAATAATAATAAAATATAACGAAACAAACAAATTATGATAATAATGATGATAATTACAATAATGATAATGACTATATAATATACATAATATGATATCATATTTACTGGACTAACTATGTTCTAGCTTGCGACGTTTCACGTCGACTTAAAATAAAAATAATAATGAAAATTATACAAAAATAAAATAATAACAATGGGTTCTTGTAAAACGCTCATGTCTGGTACATTGCCAAACTGGTGCTCCATTATTATTACCCTGGCTTTAGAATGGCCGCCATTATGGTGCTCTATCAAGTCCGACCAGAATCATAAATTTTCTTCTTCAATCTGAAAAGTCTTCTATTATATTCGTATCGATATCGAGGACGAAATGACCTCGAATGACAATGTAGTAAATTAAAGCCCCACTGCACTAGTTTGGCCAGGAGGGATTGGACCTCCATGCAAGATCACTGACAGGTGGTTATCTCATCAAATCAGCTCTCAATTGACATAAGAAAATGAGGATCATGGGGGACCAATGTTTACTGATTAGGCATTGTTTGCTATATAGAGGGCACAAGTAGCTATAAGTAATGCAGTGAGGCTGTAAAGCATAATATGAAAGAGATAATGATCGCTGAGAACAAAAAAATCTAACGAAAGCGAGATATAAATATTTAGGCGATCTCACAACTAAATAACTTTGCACTGGCGTACCCAATTAAATTAAACCATGACTTATGTTCAATTCCATACAAGCGATTTATAAATGGTCGTGATATCACATGATTTTCAACAAAATGCGCGTTTCTCCATTTACGTTGCAAACTGACACATTCCAAAATAGCCAGGAAGCGCATAATGCTTTTTAGAGTCACTAATGGGCCTTAGTGGCCACTAACGGTAACATTAGTAGAAAATTGCTTTCAAGAAGCTACTGCGACAGGGGCGGATCTAGCTTTTTGCTAAGAGGGGGGTTTGACCAAAATAATGACGATGCGGAGCATCGTCCACGAGCCGCGAAGCGGCGAGCCGATTTTTTCGGGGGTGTTTATTTGAACCCCGTAAGTGATGTTTTCCTGGCATCTATTAACACAATGGAGACCATAAAAAGCAGTGCATGATAACGTCTTTTTAAATCAAGTAACAGTTTAATACACAGTTATATCCAGAGTTATCATGTGTTTGGTTAAGTTACCAGATGAGTTGAATATCTTCTCACAATATTTGCACTTGAAAGGGTTTCTCTCCAGCGTTCGTTCTTTTTTCTTTCTTTTTTTTTCTTTTTTTTCCTTTTTTTTTTTTTTTTTTTTTTTTTTGGGCCGCCCAAGGGGGGGGGTTTAAACCCCCTAAACCCCCCCCGTAGATCCGCGCCTGTGCGACAAGCACTGCCGGGAGATAACATGCTACCCACCACTGTTTGCTATAAGCAAACAGGTTAATCAGGCCAGGAGAGCCATGTTCAATTTGACTTGCAAGGCAAAGAAATTGGGCTTACCTCTTGATGTTCAATGTGAACTTTTTGATCAGTTAGTTGTCCCGATTTTATTATATGGAAGTGAAGTATGGGGTTTACAGAATTTAGAATGTATTGAAATATTTCATAGAAAATTCCTTAAAAGCTTGTTTAAACTTAACGGTGGCACTGCTAACTGTATGGTATATGTCGAAGTTGGTAGATTTGTTTTAGCAGGTAAAGTGAAGAAACGTATGATTAATTTTTGGGCGAGGGTTAGTCAGGGTAAAACATCTTTCTTATATTATCTATAGTCTGTTACGTAAGCTACATGAAAGTGGGTGATGCGGATTTTAATAAGTCTTCAATATTCATATCTTTATCGAGGATAATGTGTCCTCGGATGACAATGCAGTCATTTAAAACATAATACGAAAGACATAATTATCACTGAGAACAAAAAAATCTACCGAAAGCGGGATATAATTATTAAGCCTTTCACACAACTAAATAATTTTACCTTTTCATTGTGATAAGTCATCAATATTCATATCTTTACCGAGGACAATATGACCTCGGATGACCATGTAGTATAATAAAAATATCAAATGAAAGAGAAAATTATCGCTGAGGGAGAACAAAATCTAGCGACAGCGAGATATAACTATTTAGGCGATCACACAACTACATAATTTTGCCTTTTCATTCTGATAAGGCCTAAATATTCATATTGTTATCGAAGACAATTATGACCTCTGATGACATACTGTAAATCAAAACTTAATACGAAAGAGATAATTATCGCTGAGGGAAAAAAATCTACCGAAAGCGGGATATAATTATTAAGCCTTTCACACAACTAAATAATTTTACCTTTTCATTGTGATAAATCTTAAATATTCATATTGATATCGAGGACAAAATGACCTCGGATGACCATGTAGTAAGTGATAATTATCGCTGAGAACAAACAAAAACTTACGAAAGTGAGATATTACTATTTAGGCGATCACACAACTAAATAATTTTGCCTCTTCATTCTGAAAAGTCTTCAATATTTATATCATTATCGAGGATTATGACCTCCGATGACAATGAAGAAAATTAAAACATAAAACGAAAGAGATAATTATCGCTGAGGGAAACAACATCTAGCGACAGCGAGATATAACTATTTAGGCGATCACACAATAATGGATTTGTGGCCTTTGCCGTCATTTCAATCATTTGGGATTTCGTATAATGGGAAGACGTGTGTAGGTGTAAGTGTATTGTGCCAGAGTATCGTGGGACATGCAACCTTGTTTGGGCATTCATTTATCCAGGAATGAGAGAGAGAGAGAGAGAGACAGACAGACAGAGATAGAGACACAGAGAGACAGGCAGAGAGAGAGACACAGAGAGAGGGAGAGAGAGAGAGAGAGGAGAGAGAGGAGATAAAGTGGGAGAAATAGATAGAGAAAGTGAGTAAGGGAAATTTGGAAGATAGAGTACACTCTAAATTACAGGGATTTAAATTTAAATCTATAGGATTTATTTTTAAATCTTTCATGTACTGTAGGTAGGGACCAATCGATGTGGATTTAAAATTAATCTTCGCTAGGATTAAAAAGTTTTAATCTGTAAAGGATTAAAAAATAAGTTCAAAAGATTTATATTATAAATCTTCCTAGATTAAAATTAATTAAGTATTCCCGCTCGCATGATGTCACATGTCATGTGACAAAATCTTATCGCCAGGATTGGTCAATTTGCCGTTAATTTTCGGAACTTTTTTTAATCTTTTGGGATTGAAAAAAATATATTTGAAACTCGGATTAAGAACCAGTTTAGCAATCTTTTAAGATTAAAAATCAATCTTTATGGATTTAATTTCATTCAAATCCGGCTTAAGATTTAAATTTTAAATCCCTGTAATTTAGAGTGTATGAAATAAACTAGATAGGGAAGGATGGGTAACAAAAACAAAATAAGGGGAGTGAGAGAGAGAGAGAGAGAGAGGGGGGAGGGTGTATCAAAGCATATTACAACAAACTCAGTGCTGAATTGATATTCAATAGTATTTCCAGATTTCTATAAACACCTATCACTATATCCCGTTTACTTATATAAGCTTTCTGTGTCAGACATAATTATCAACAAAATTTTCTTTTTCATTTTCATCCTCATCGTTATCATCCACTGGTTCATCATCATCATTTTCATCATCATCATCGTCATCATTATCATCATCATCACCATCATCATCATCGTCATCATCACACCATTTGTTCTATTATCGCCCACCCCCCCCCCCCCCCCCCCCCCTCCCCACCCCAGGCTTTCACGATATCAAGCAAGCGGATACTGTGGTATAGCCCTTTTCTTGTGTAGAGACCTGGCGGTTGACAGTTTCGAAGTTCAGGTTTGAGGTTGTATTTTAAAGGTAATACAAAGTTATGGTATGGGGTCATGAATTTGGTTCAAATGAACATATTGGAAGCATATGCGATCCTACAATATTCAGTGATCGTTGTCGCGGTTGACATCGAGTCTAAAGTTATGGAATTGTAAACAATAAACTTGTTATGTTGTATAGCTTTCTCTCAAGGTCAAGATATTAATTAAGCTATAAAACAATATTTCTTGACTAAAATCGACCGATTAGCTATTCCCGTTTGGAATTTATATATCAAAACTACATATTCTGATAATTTTATGGTCGCAGCTACCATTATACGGCCGTAGGCGCTATTTGAAATTTATCACAATAATTTTTCTCGAAAACAGAAGTGATTTAGGGGCTAAATTTTCTAGTGCTTATAATACATCCACAGGGGCATCCACATATATCAAAATTGTAAAAAATCACTATCCACCCAATTTTCAAAATTTCCCAAAACTTTGTATTACCTTTAAGAGTAGCGTAGCCATTTTCATTTGGGCACCGGTCTTATACTCTATAGGTGTATGCAATCTAAGAGCACAAGGCAATCAGATGAAGATATTTTGGTTGTCTCGTTGTCGTGTCATCTTCTATTCCACGCCTTCCCTTTCAATGTCTCTGTCGCTGTTTCTCTCCCATTATCGTCCGTTTTCATTTCTTTTCAACGCTTCAATTAGGGCACATCCAGCAATGCAACCTTGTACTTAGCTGCCCCATTTTATTTCAGTAGATCTGAGGACACTTAATGGATGTATAAATGTAAATAATAATTTAGTTTTTTTTAAATATTTTTTTAAAGGTAAAGACCAGTATTGGAAACGCCCCAATTTTAAAAAATGAAATGGAAGCTCTTATACCAATCATGTGAAAGAATATGTTTTGATTAATACATGATGATACCAAAATTGCTGGGAAACCGCCTACTAATTGATATATTTGGTAAATTAGTATATCTATTTGACTGTGAGAGATATAGGGTAGTCCCATATACATCTTTCTGTGTATAGTGCTTGTAACTTTACGAAGAATGGGCTAAATTTCTTATCATTTTGATGATTCCAGAACCTTGCAGTACACACCAATACTTATATGCTAGATGATCAACCTTTTCTGATCGATTCCACAACGTTTCTTTCACAATGCAATCACATGACCATAACTGGTCTTTATCTTTAAAATAGCTGGCGATGTAGCTCATTCCCCTCTGCTTCCAAACTCTAACAGACTCCCTCCTCAATTGAAATCATCACCCACGGTATAACAATAAGCCAGTTTACAGATACAATCTGCGCATGGGCAGATAAAGGTCATTTGTACCAAAATGGTAAAACCCACAGAGATGAATACTGGATATGCACGCATGAAAGTTATGTAACATTATTAATTTATGCACCAACGGTACATTCTATGATATGCAGGTGGAAGTATTCTTTTCAAGAGGTCAAACAAAAGGTATATATGAAGCACATCTAGGACTTTGGCAGTTATTATTCTAAGATGCTCAAAGTGGAACTTCTCCATGTGTACAAGATCTGTGGATATTTGGGGTCATTTGTACCATGTGCTATCTGTAAACTCCCTTATTTGTGAGGCCTTCACATTTAAAAGTCCATCTGCACTAGTTTGGCCAGGAGGGATTAAACCTCCCTGCATGGTCACTGACAGGTGGTTGTCTCATCAAATCAGCTCTCAATCAACATAAGAAAAATGGGATCATGGGGACCAATGGTCACCGATTAGGCATTGTTTGCTATACAGAGGGCGCAAGTAGATATAAGGAGTGCATTGGGCCTTTAAGGATATCACTGAATCATGGATGGCATCTATCTCGAGGAAATGTATTTGAATTTGAAATTATTCATTTCTATATATACACTGTTGGTCATAATGGTGGAATAATTATTTTTACCCCAATTTATGGAATGATTTTGACAATGATTTATTCCTAATAGATCTAGATAATAGTATACATTCTCAGATTTTATTGAATAATAATATGTGAGTGTTTTTTTGCGTGACTGCTAAAGCATGTGTGTGCTACTATGCTAATCAACTAGGGGACCTACGTCCTTAAGTCATAACTGACAGTAATGAGGATTAATGCCTCATATAAAAGGGCACTAATATAGCACATTGTACGTCGCCGCCCCGACAAATACAAAAAAAAAGAAAATGCAATAAATTATCAATAATTCATTGCATTTTGCCCCGACCCCTAACATAAACAAAACCTCTTTGTGGGCATGCCTTGAACCATAATGCATGGCCCTACAAAGGATTTTTTCCTGTTGGCGACGTACCCTAGCCCCCGCTGCGTACAGTCATGATTCATTGGCTAAGCAATGGCCTCATTACTGTGAGGCCCCGGAATAACAACCGTGTCGATGTGACATATTAGTGCCCTTTTATTTAGGTATTAATCCTCATTACTGTCAGTTATGACTTAAGGACGTAGGTCCCCTAGTTGATTAGCATAGTAGCACACACATGCTTTGGCAGTCACGCAAAACAAACACTCGCAAAATATTATTCAATAAAATTTGAGAATGTATACTATTAGCTCGATCTATAAGAATAAATTATTGTCAAAATCATTCCAAAAATTGGGGTAAAAATATTAATTCCACCTTTATGACCAACAGTGTATATAGATCCATGTTTCCAACTACATAAATATAGATTGATATAAATGTTTCTATTACAGTAAATGGAACATGTGAAAACACGTTTTGCATCCATTTTAAAGCCTATCCGTACTAGTTTGGCCAGGAGGGATTAGACCACCCAGGAAGGTCACTGACAGGTGGCTATCTCATCAACTCAGCTCTCCATTAACATTTTTTTTAAAGAGGATCACGGGGGACCAATGGTCACCGATTAGGCATTGTTTTCTACATAGAGGGAGCAAGTAGCTACAAGTAGTACAGTGGGCCTTTAGACAAAAGTCAGATATACGAGGGGTATAGCGGAAGTTGAAGCTTGATTTGCTTGCAGCCCTCTCCTGCAGGCGCGTACACAGGGGGGGGGGGGGTTAGGGGTTGAACCCCCTTTTGTATTTTTATGTGTGTAAACCCCCCCTAAAACCCCCCCCTTTCGGTTTTTTTTTTTTTAATTAAAAAAAAAAAAATATGCCCAAGGCTGACCTAAAAATAGTGACCTTACCCCCCCCCCCCCCCCCCCCAACGAAGAAACATGTCAAATTTTCAAAATTCGAGACCCCCCCCCAAAAAAAAAGTGTCCTCTTACCCCTCCCCCCCCCCCCCCCCCGCTTATTCAGCGGCTTGCTGAGTCGTTGCGATTTTTTTGAGACCAAAACAAAAATTAAAAAATCCTCTTCCCCCCCCCCCCCCCGCTTATTCAGCGGCTGGCTGAGTCGTTGCGAAATTTTCGGCCCGATTTTAAAATTTTAACCCCCCCCCCGCCCATTGAAAAAATCCTGCGTACGCCCCTGCTCTCCTGCATGAAGGACAAAAGATAAGAAGGGAAGAGAGCGAATTGGAAAGAAGGAGAAAGAGAGGGGAAAGAGCGCTGATTTTCTAAATCGCACCTGTCGCTTTAAAAGAATACAGGTTCAAAGATATGTCAGGCTTCACCTAGACTATATTCCGATTTCCTGTTCTCAATCATAAATAATACTTGTCTTCTTAAAATAGCGACTCTAATTTAAAAAAAAGGGGGTGAATTATTCATAGTGTGTTAAAGGAGTTTTCATTTTCTCCTTTCAAACTGAAGACCACCTCTCTTCTTTAAGGTTCAAAGATAATTTGTATCTTTTTATATTTGTCAATATTCACCAAGATCATATTCCAATTTCCCGTTCTAAATCATAAATCATTTCTGTCTTATTGAAATCCCGACTCTAATAAAAAAAATTGTGAATTATTCATTGTATGGCCTGTAAGAGATTTCCTATTTATGGTAAAAGTGGAGCCGTTATATTGCGAAGGATAAGCAAATGATCAATGTTCTATGAAAATGTCTTCCTTTTTAGATTGTTATTAGATATTTCTGATTACAAGTTTTGATAATTTATCGAGAATTCGCAGAGGACCCATCCCTGGCGCAACAATTTATATAAATGATTAATTTGCTTTCGATATTATATAAAACTGATCAGCAGCGTCGGATGGATAGGATAAGAGCAATTATTATGGAAAATAAACTAAAATGCAAAATGTCAAAAAAATATTGCATGTATTTTTGTATCAGAGAAGTAAAGAACTAGTTATAAAGATATCAAAATGATAAAGATTTCAACATTTTCTCAGGATGACCGGGAGAGGGGTTCCGGCACCTGTAATGATGGTAATGGTGGTGGCGTCTTGTATGGCGTACATATCAACCTCGCCGTACGTACGTGACGCTCCTGGGCCCTGTTTCATTAACATTATCAGTAACAAGTAACAATAACTGTTATAAGCTACTGAAATGGTTGCATTTGATTGGCTGAGAGCAGATTTGTAATGGAAATTTAGCTTTTGTTATGGATAACAAGTTTGGTGAAACAGGGCCCTGGCGCTCCAACAATATTAGAAATTGTTTTAGATATTTTTTCTTTCCAAAAAATGATACAGATTGAGTCGAAATAAATTGCAAATAGGCCTTTGATTGTGAGATATAAATGTCCGTCATTTAATCAATCATCAGATAATTGCAACGATAATATAAAAAAAAGATATACTTTTATACATACAATATAATACAATAATCTCTGTAAATTACGTATAATACTGGTCAGAATTGTATTAGAAAAAGTAATATAACTGAATACATACCAATTCATGCCTAGATAGTGCGGGATTCCGGCCTTCCGGGTGACCGACACATTAGTTTAAAATCATCTAGACTTCTTCAGAACAAAGTCAAATATATTGCAGTCTTATCAAAGTCAGTGTATTTAATATGGTTCTAGGACAAGTACCCACTAAGGCAACCACCCTCTAGGGTGTCTACCCCCGGGACAACTACCCCCGGACAACTACCACACAGACAACTACCCCTAGGGCAACTACCCCCCGGACAACTACATCTAGGACAACTTCTACCGGACAACTATGCTAGGGGTAGTTGTCCAGGGGTAATTGTCCTGGGGGGGAGGTAGTCGTCCTACAGGATGGTTGTCCCAGTGAAATTGTCCTAGGGGGTAGTTGTCCTAGGGGGTAGTTGTCTGGGGGTGTTTATCCGGGGGTGGATGTCCAGGGGGTAGGTGTCCGGATACGATTTATTATATATAAATATAATGCCATGTGGGACACAACAAGGTAAAATGCGAACGTTCACTTTCGCATACCGCAGTAACACTAACGAGACCGACACCATGCAGACCGAACAAAAAGTTACATTACTCACGATGGCCAAATATTGGTCGGTTCGGAGTCGGTTTAGCGGTGTGACCGGGTATAACTCGCCATTACTACACATTTTCGCTACATAAAAATTGTACCATAATGACAAACTCTTGCAATCTGGAAAAGGTTTCTGTAGACCTACTATGGCAATGATTAATGATTACATGCGTGATAAGTTTAAAGTACTAACCAGTGAGGCAAACGGGGACATCGTCGTAGACCCACAACCCATGATATTATTGCTCTAGGAGCTTATGGCCACTTGTTGACTGTTTGTAAGACAGGAGGTACAACATGACGACACTATTATATATAGGAACGTGTATTGATAAGCAACCTCCATAATGTATAAACCTCTATGCTAACACCATTAGCTTATTTCTTGGAAATCACACTTTTGAAATAAGAATAATCCATTTGGCACGAATTAATTAATTAATGTCTCAAAAAATATTAATTGATCCTTGTAAGAATTTATGATTAGTACTCGGGATTACCTTTACTCGTTGTGACCAAACTTTTGGCCTTTGTCAAAAAAATCGTTACCATGCACTAAATCTACTATTTGTTAGATTGGTTGGTTGATGAATTCGTTTTACCCGACTGCTAAGAAAACTACGTGCATTGTTTGCTGATTATTAATCAATATGATAATATTCCGCTTTTACATAGCGCTTAATACAACTGTCTCTAAGCGCTTTACAAATGCACTATTACCCCGGTCATTGGATTCAATACTTGCCCGCACACAATGTGTGCACAATCAACCAGGAGACCAATGGCTTTAGATCCTCTCCGAGGGACTTGGTAGGCATTAACGCCTTACCAAAGGGCCCTGGCGCATTGCCTTGGTTTCAAACCCGGGACGCGTCTTCCATGACACACAGGTGGAATTATTTTTCTCAAGAGACGTTCATCAAAATACCTCCATCACTTTGGCATTGATTATTCTAAAATGCACAAAGTGGGACGTCTCCATGTTTAAAAGGTATGTGGATATTTGAGGGTTCTTTTCTAAATCTCCGAAGTGGCTTATACGGTCCCATCAATGGTTACACTGATAGTTGAGGATTTAGCGGTCATTAGGCTTACCATTTATTTGAGGTTATAACAGTTACACGAAGTAACCCGAAGCTACACAAAGTTATGTGAAATTTAATAAGGATACATATTTTCCCTTTGGTCACACAACCGAAGCATACCGATTCATAGATGAAATTCAATCAATCAATACAGAAATAGCAGTTTTAAAAAAAAATCGCGATTGCGCTACGTCGTCATCGAATTTTCTTGGCGGAACCTAGTTATGTGTTTCCTTCTTAGGTGTGATAAGAATACCCTTGCAATCATTGCAAGTCGCCTACAGGTGGCGTTGTTCATTTGACTTTTCTTTACAACATACTCAGCTAGACCCGTTTCTTTCAATGAGCCTCGCGAAATCTCGCGAATTCTCGTCCCTTCCATACACTGATCTTTCACCTTGGCGCACATGTCTTTCAATTCGGCCACCTCGGCGGCCATTTTCGTCCTTCCAAAGGCGTCGATCTTTTTCCATAGCGTCTTATTAAAGTGATCGTATAGTTTGACGTCACCCGCGTTCCACCAATCAAGGCGCTTTACCACATCCTCCGCTGCTCTCTCGTCTTCCACAGACGGTACTGCAGCATGCGGGTCCAGCGAAATCTTGATCTTGCTATGCACGTGCACAAGGCTGCGCATATCCCAGCAGAAAAGATCCTTCAGAAGAATCAGCGACTCGTAAAAATATTCCATGATAAGGACCAAATGAAACTTGGAGTCCAGGAACTCGATGTAGTCCAGGACCTGTTTTGGGTTGTCGCTGAAGCTTCGCTCCATCCCGAGATCAAAGAGCGTTGGGTCCCGACCGTTGTGTCGTTTGTATTTTCCCGAACCATATTTTTGGTAGAAGAACTCGGGGTTGAGGGAGTACTGCTCCAGCGTGGCCTTGTAAGTGTTTTCCATCACAAAGTAAGTATACATGCTCCGGAACTGATCCGATGACTTCCGGATGATCGTGATGTATTTAGTATCCGGTGGCATCAGGTTCTTGATATCTGCCAGACACGAAAATAAACACATGGTACCGTGATGATTATTTTATGTAGCGTGGGTTGTCTACTTGTTCATGACAAGCTATCACAAAATTGAACAATGATGTTCTGCATTAATTTACCAAACAAAAATATATATCAACAATAACGACATACATGATAACGTGATTAAACTATCTGTGCCAATACAGCACTGTTGTTCTACCAAGGGGTCGAAAATGACATTATCACATACGAAACCATGAACAAGCTTGTGTGTTTCTTCATGAATCGTATTAAAAATCAGAATGCTGTTAGTTTTGTTGATTTGAAGAGAGATGTTGAGAAGGTTGATAGGTTTCGTCATCTTGGGGATACAATCAACAGTGTAGGAGCATGTGGGATTACAGTGGCAAGAAGATGCAGATTTGGGTAGATGAAGTTTAATGAGCTGGCACTGGGTCCCATTTCACAAAACTTGTCATCAGTGACAATTGACAGTTGTTGTTATAAGCTAGTGATATCCTTGCTTCTGATTGGTTATCAGCAGATCTATCACTGATTTTTGTCATTTGTCATTGAAAAAAGGCTTTGTGAAACGGGTCCAAGACCCTTGCTGGTAGAAGGTTTACGATGAAAATAAAAGGCAAGATCTATAATGCCTGAGTGAGAACAGTGATGGCAGATGGTTCATAAACTTTAAATGTGAAGACAGTAGAAGAAGGTATCTTGAGGAGAACAGAAAGAGCCATGATATGGAAGATGTGTGGTGTGAAACTGTTCGATAGAAAGAACGCAAGTAAGCTCATGGAAAGGTCGGGTCTGGAAGAAACTGTGGTGGAAGGGGTTAAGAGAAGTTGATTGAGATAGATGGGTCATGTGTTGAGAAGGGAAGACGATGAATATGTGAAACGAGTATGGAATATGGAAGTAAATGGCAGAGGGAAAGGTTTTCATTCAATTCAATTCAATTCATCTTTATTCAACGATATAAAAGAAAATAGTATTATAATCAATAAAACATATTGACATAATCATATACATGTATAAAATTAACATATCGTGAGGGGCAACCAAAAAAGATCAAGATCTTGTGGACTGGTGCCCCTTTGACAAAATTAACAAATTATAAGTAAAACATTAATAATATTCACAAGCGGACACATCCAACACACACACACACTCACCCAAGAGAAGGGAAGGAGAAAGAGAGATAACATGTACAGTGTACATATATGAGGTAAACTCATTAAAAAGATATATGGAAATCAAGAAGTATATTTATGAATAAAGTGACTTTTAAGTAAGACTTTGAAGGAGGAGGCTGTTGAACATGGACGAATGATTGTATTTAAATTATTAAAAATCTTCGGTCCTATGTTTAAAAGAATTATACATTTGCGTATTAGAAGTTAAAGGACGGTGAAATTGGGAAGCTGAACGTGTGTAACGTGTGGACAAATATGGTGAAGAAACTGGTAAGGTTGGCCTAAATAAGGAGAATGCTTTAAACGAGAAAATTGGAGGGAGTGTCATCATGGCACGTAAGTCAATAACCCCTCGTAAAAGGGAAGATTCCGACTTTAATTGAAGATGATGATTTGACCACTTTTAAGGATCAATTTAATGACAAAAAGTCGACCTCCGGCGTTTGATCTATTCAGAATGTACTTAGCAAATAAATATTTTCGGTCAAATTTTATTTTCTGAAATAATTATTTGCTTCGTGGGCACAGTAGCCAACATCAATCAGACAAGTTGCTTTATCTCTGCCACGAATTGAGCTTTGAAGACATACTTTCCATTTGAAAAGAAGAAAAAAAAGTAGTACCATTTCGGACCCTGTTTCATCCAAAACAATTCTGCATCCTCGACAGTGATCAGGATGTATGGTCAGGATGAACTGTGAAGGGGCATTGAGCAGATCAATGTTAGTTTTCCTGACGTAGATTTCCATTAAACACTTGATATTTGTAGTCATAACATTAGATTATGTCCACGACTTACCATTGTAGAAGAACCGGACATGGTTAGCCATAATGTTGATTTGTCTTCCCGGTCGCACCGGTAATATACTCGAAGGTTCAAACTCGCGCACTGATTGGATGTACACGTCACGTGCCGGCAGGGCAAAGGTCAAATTCTTTTCATCACCATATCGATAGATAATGTTCTGCAACGTCGAGCTTCCTGTTTTGTGTGTCTTAATGTAAACAATATTTGAATGAGGCTTGCACGTAGTATGATCCCCTTTCGAATCAAATGTTATCTTTTCATCGATAATGCTAGCACCATCAGTATCGTTTCTATTTGGTATCGTGTCAGCCCGGTTACGCTTCGAGGTTCGCCGAACGCCGATCTTGGAATCGGATAGCGGTTTGAATACGATGTTCGATTTGCTCTTGTCCTTGGGATATATCCGTCGGATGTTCGGAGCCGGGCGTCCGAACGGATGCGAGAAAACCGCGTAAGAGGAGTGGTCATACCCGGCGTTGTCACCGCTAACCGATGATTCTCTGTCGTCTTCGCTTGCGTCATTGCTGACGTCATTCTTAGGAATAACGGATTTGGAGAGACGATTTTTGGTGCGGTGGATGACGGCTTGGTGCTGGAGATGGTTCATCCATCTGGAAAGACAATAAGAAAAGCTCGATTTAAAACATTACATCGTGAAATATATTTCTTATTACATAACCGCAAATCTTGACCTCTGTTGGTCAAAAACACGATAGCAACAACTACAATTGCATTTGTCATTACCCTATGACATAATGCGAACATAAGGGTCAACAATAGGGTGTAAGAGACCGAAAGAAAAAAATAATACACTACTCCGAATATGCAGGAATCGGTCGGCTAATCGGTCGATTTGTGACCGGTTTGGAATCGGTCGGTTAATCGCACGTTTTTTGGCCGGGTTGGAATCGGTCGGTTAATCGGTCGTTTTTTGGCCAGGTTGGAGTCGGTCTTGGCGGTGTGACTGCGATATCAAACTCAACACTATGCATGAACATGATGTTATCCTAAACCGATATGCAACCTAAGCAGAACCGAAACCTTTCCCAAACATTTATATTCTTTCGACAAAATAAAGTCTGGAGCAAACGCTGCAGAAGCACGTGTGTGTAATTAAGTTTTTACAGACGTATATCAATCAGATATGATTATTTACTTCTGGGGACCGACCATTAAACGTCACCATCCGAAAGACGTGACTCAGTTTCGAACCTGCGTCCTTGGCTGAATCAGTTTGCAACTTCCATTGTAAGCTGCATTATCATCAGTTTTATAGTCTATTTCCACGGAAGAGATCGCCAATACTTTCGAGAAAATCGCCTAAGACAGTTCCAATAACCTTGCCCATCACTTAAGTATAAACATATGTGAACATTACAATAACGTATTACATAATATGAAAATGATTTCCATAGTACTGGTATTGGGTGGTATTCTCATGGTTTAATCCACCGACTAAGTATGGAATGCAAAGTGTCCATATGAATATATTTTTGAATAATTTGATATGTCCCTAAATTACCATGATAATTACATCATAGTTATATTGTTGTTTATTAATTATGTACTTACATTGTATTTTAATTTAGCGACAGATTAAATTATTCAAAAATATATTCATATGGACACTTGGCATTCCATACCTAGTCGGTGGATTAAACCATGGACTAAAGTTAGTCCTCTTTCGAGAATACTACCAATTGGTTTTAAGTTGATTTCTTGAAAGTCTTTGCGGTCATGTCTGCCTTACCTATCACCGATCCATTCTAGCTTCTTGCCAGGCTCGTTTGCACTGCGCTCCTGCAGCTCCTGGGGTTTTGTACTGGTTTGTTTGTTGAAAGACAGGAGTAGGAGAAGGATGTAGATCCCTAAAGTAGCAAATAGGATGATGAACTTCTCAGGGGATATCTTACAGTAGTACCTCATCTTGACCACGGTCCGTTATCTTGAGCTGCAGAGAGAGAAAGATTGGATTGAGAAAAAATACATAACGAATGGGGCGTTGCAGGAAAGTTGTGATTGATTGCAAGTTGCCCAATATTATTTGCAACTGACATTTGCAGTCGATTGCAACACCCCACTATAGTCTCCTATATTTCCTAGGATTTTGTTAGGATTCAAGTTTTAACAATCAAATTAAGTTAACTAGATCTAGCTTATATTCTCCCCCCCCCCTCCTCCTCCCCCTTTCTCCCTTACTAATAGGGCGTTGCAAGAAAGTTGAGTTGCGATCAATTGCAAATTTGCAATTAATCGCAAGACTTACGCTTGATTCTAAGGATTTGAACGCCCCATTAGGTTGATAAATTGCAAGGAGTCTGCTCTATTGAACCTGTTGAAACTGTCCACGCATTGTTTAAATTGATGTTACTTCCTCGTTAGAAAAACAAAACACTTGGCAAAAACAGCAACGATTTGTTCAATACCACATCCTATTTTATCAGGGAAGCTGTCTTGACAAAACCTTGTTTTTTAAGTTTTGTTACAGCTGTGCCCAATTTAGTTCTGACATTATAATGGCAGAACTAAATTGGGCACAGCTGTTATGTTTATGTAATTCACATGTATTTATGTATCAAATCGCATGCTTTTAATTGATTTGTTTTTACGAATGTTTTATAAAAAGATGGAATCTAATAAAGCGATATGAATTGAATTGAATCTCTTCTATGATATTTTTCCGCACCAGCATACAAAAGAATGAAAACCATCACAAACTATGCATCTTTCCCATAATGTTGTCCTCTCTTTAAACTTCAATATCCAAGATAATCAAAATAGTTGAATATATTTATTTGAATGGAGAAGAGTGGCAATGAAACCTGGCCTACATATCACAACAAAACATTCGTGATGTATGAGGAAATCAGAGCCAAAGTTCACTTAAATCAGCTGGTCTATGGCGACACCTTCACGGAACAATTGCGTCCTAACTTCCTTCCTACCGGAAATCTTCTCATTACTATCTATATAAAGTATTATAACAAGTGAAACTATGAGCGAGTAAGATGGTTCAAAGATCGACCAGTCAGTCACCTCAGTTAATATGCAACATATTGAATGCTCTCAGGGGCATGTTTAAAGGCATTGTTTAACAATGTTTCCAGTTTTACAGATCTGAGATTCATGGCCCTACGTGTTTAATATCAGTGTCTGTGATATGGTGTAATATTGAAGCCCGTAACAAATTGCGCTTCCAAATGATCAAAAAGTGCCTCAAAAAGTAAAAATCTTTGAGTGACTGGTTTTACCAAACTCATTTCCCCCATTAGTCTCTAGTGTTATGAAAAGTGTTGGGAAAACGGTTTTTGAAATTTCGAATTCCAATCATAAATATCTTGATAATTAGACAGGCGATCGGCTTGTCAAAGTCAAGGTATTCCTGAAAGGTTTATAATTATGATTGCAGCATGAGCTAAATCCAGGATTTTGTTTAGAATCTGAGGCAAAGATACCGAATCCCTTTAACCTTTCCTTTGCCACATGTGCGAATAAGCACGGTCGCCCGTTTGCCAAGCGTGCTGATTGGCACAAAATAATAGGGATCCTTTGTGCAACACATTACCTTTGCAAAATAAATCATTTTCGGTCTTGACTAGCTACAAAACAACCCTTTCATCATAATTATAGACCTATACTGTAGATTAGCTTTTACACTGGAAACATTATTTTGATTAATCTTGAAACCCTTGGTATAACTATCCTATATGAAGTGAATTGTGGCACAGGAAGATTAATTGTATGGTACATTAAGATTTAAGATTTGTTGCAGCTTCTTGACAAAATCGTAGAGTCATTACACATGTTTATTGTTTTAAGATACAATATATTCAAATAGAACAAGCTAACATAAAGAAAAATATTGTTGCCAATTTGAATAACAACATGTAATCGTTTTTTTTTTGTCCCTTAATAAATCCCTGTCCTGAAAGGGTTATACATATCAGAAAGATTCCACGTTACTATTATATTAAAGGGATCGTTTAACAATGCCAAATCTGAGATACACGGCCCTACGTGTTATCAGTGTCTGTGATATGGTGTAATATTAAAGCCCAAAAAAAATTGCGCTTCAAAATGATCAAGAAGTGCCTCAAAAAAGTAAAAATCTTTGAGTGACCGGTTTTACCATACTCGTTTTCCCCAATAGACTGTAGTGTTATGAAAACCGTCAGGCGAACGGTTTTCAAAATTTGTAATTCCAATCATAAATATCTTGATAATCAGACAGGTGATCGGCTTGTAAAAGTCATGGGGTTCCTGACTGACCTAAAGGTTTATAATTATCATTGCATCATGAGCTAAATCCAGAATTTTGTTTCAGAATCTGAGACAAAGTTACCGGATCCCTTTAAAGGGGAAGTCCACTCTGATATCAAGTTGTTTATGATTCAAGCAGAACAGAGAGGAACAGGTCAGTGAACGTTTGAGCAAATTCCGATTAAAATAGTAAAGTTATGAATTTTTGAAGTTACGATCATTTTCAATAAAACACAAATTGGCAAGACTGTGACGTATCTAGTGAGCTCCTCTCCCATCATCCCATGTACTACTATGTAGTAAAAAAAAAAATATATATATATATCTATATATCGAAAATAATATCGCTAGTGATATTCGTTTGTCTCGCAATGTGGTCAATAAGGAATCTAAAAGATCACGACGTTTCGTATGCTACTGCAATACTTCGTCAGGTGATAAAAACTGTTGTAAGCAAGGGTCTTTTATACTTTACGGGAGGACCGTAAAGCGGTCTAAAATTCGATCGATAATTGGAACAATAACGCCCAATGCCTATTGGTCGACGCACACGGTGATCGACCAATCACCAAGGCCGCTGGTTCGGCCGCTGGTTCGGCTGATGCACCAGGCCTATTGGCCGACGCATACGGTACTCGACCAATCAACGGGCCGCTGGCTCGGGCCGTCTGCTGAATGGAATCGACCGTTGTTGGCTGGCAGGACGGCGAGTGTCATGGCGGCGTATCGTCCGCATCCAAAATTCGGGGATATCGATCCCGTTGTCTCTGTTGAAATTATTAGGATTGAGACGGATATTGATAGCTTCTTTTACCCTCCGTGTATACCAATGCCGTTCTTGGGAAAGGCACTGAACCCCGTCCCAGTCTGGTTGATGCTGGTTGTCCCAAGCATGTTCGGCTACGGCTGAGTTGTCAGTTCGACGGAGTCTGACGTCCCTCTTATGCTCAGTGATTCTTTCTTTTATCGGACGGGCAGTTTCACCGATGTAGGATCTATCACATCCTTTACAAGGGATGTTGTACACAATGCCGTCCCGTCTATGTGGAGGAATTGGATCCTTGGGGCGTGTAAGTTGTTGACGTAGGGTGGTATTCCATTCGGCAGACGGCCCGAGCCAGCGGCCCGTTGATTGGTCGAGTACCGTATGCGTCGGCCAATAGGCCTGGTGCATCAGCCGAACCAGCGGCCGAACCAGCGGCCTTGGTGATTGGTCGATCACCGTGTGCGTCGACCAATAGGCATTGGGCGTTATTGTTCCAATTATCGATCGAATTTTAGACCGCTTTACGGTCCTCCCGTAAAGTATAAAAGACCCTTGCTTACAACAGTTTTTATCACCTGACGAAGTATTGCAGTAGCATACGAAACGTCGTGATCTTTTAGATTCCTTATTGACCACATTGCGAGACAAACGAATATCACTAGCGATATTATTTTCGATACTATATCCGCAATGAGTAATATATTTAGCATTATATCTATATACATTCCCTAAAAGAAAGTTCAGTCACGCATGCTCCCTAAATATTATTATTGCAAATAATAATTATTCAACCTTCTATGGAAAATTTCTTTGCTTCAGTTCAGTTTACTTTCAAGGCTATTGTTTGCACTGTGTAGGCATATCAAACAGCTCGACTTTTCTATTTTTCTCTTTTCATTCAAATCTTTTCATCTATTGGATTGACGTGCGAGCAATGCATATAACCGTAAAATGAATATCTGTTTGGCGTGATTATTTACAGCGTAAATGACAGATCAAACATTAATCGACAAAAGCAATCATGATCAAATAGAGCATAACACTTGACATAACCCTTCTTCTCCTTCTTCTTCTTCTTCTTCATCTTTGTCTTATATGCTTTCAAACTGGCTTCTACTACTACTATTTCTTCTCCTCTCATGCTTATTTACTTTTCTATGCTGATTTACTTTCTTCTATTCATTTTTCTTCTTCTTCTGACTGAGACTCTCCTTAAATTATATTATCTTGGCTAACCTCCACTTTGCGTCACAGAAAGAAAGTATACCAATCAGGCTTATACTGCGTACAAATTACAAAAATGGGGGCGGGGGACGCTCATAAAGAAGGAATCTTTAGAAGCTAAACTCCTTTCTTTTCAAATCGTACCTCGGAATCTGGGATTCTTCAATAGGGAGAGTAAACAGGGGGAAAGGGTGATATGCAATGATGATCACAGGTGACGCCGATGTTAATGGTTAGGCCTACATGATTCCATTGTAAAAGAAACTGTCGCCAATTGGTGGACTTTTTTCTTTTTTTCTTTTTCAGTTGAAATCTTATTTCGAATGACAGAGTTGTATTATGATGTTTAGGAACCCTGGCAAAACAAATTACTTTAGTCTTCCATAACAAACAGTTAAGGCGTCGAACAATGATAAAGCCAAAATGGTATACGGGACTACACAAACATGTCTAGCTCAGAGTTTTCGGGTCCACCATAACTGGCCTTCATGTTAAAAGGTGAACACTTTAATGGCAGTTGTTTACATGAGACATTTAAGCTGTGATATTCTTCCATGATCGACATTCAAAGGAGTTAGCAAGCTCAGAACTTACTTGTTCTTTTGACAAAAGTAAAACAAAAAATAAATCGTAGCAACGAGATCTTCATTTCGAGATTTTACTCAAGATGCGCAAATCCTCTTACTAAGAAGCTCAGTTAGTACTTATAGCGAAAAAGAAGAAGAAATACAATAAAACAATCTGCAAGGGTTGTTTGCAAAGTCGGTAGTTTTTTAATATTTGATTGCCAATTCGTGTATATCCACACAAGACTGGTATGTCAATAGGCTATGCTGTGTGGTCGTGGAGTGTGTGATTACAATTGTATTTGCTTCTCTCAGCGGGTATTTGTTTTAGGTTCTTAACGTGATTCCAACAAGAAAAGTGCAAACATTCCTCTTCGAGGATACCATAGTTCTGAGCACCGGAGTCTTGACAACGACGAATTAACGCTAAACCTAAATACCCTTCCTCAAAATGTACTTTGCATTACCGTCAAGGTTGTTAGATTTTCGATAACTGCTCTTCTTCTGGTTGAAATAAACGAAGTTCTGGGAACACTAGAGATATAGCAAACCCGTCTATTCGACGCAAATAGACCTGTTCACTATCATATCAAAATGTATATGGATGTTTCTTTCGTAGGGACCTATATTATGCATAGTGACAAGGTATTCATTAACCTGTTTTTACAGAATGAATACAGTATGCCTAAAATGTGATGATGTTAGTAAACCGGTCTATCGATCTATGCCGCAATGTTAATGATGCGTGCGGTCCCATTAGAGTTAGACTTTGATCAAAGACTAGTTAATGTAACTAGAACACTATACCTGAAAGTTACATACAGGTAAGCAAGCAGAAATTGGGCTTTCACAAAAACACAAACATTTCTGTTGATTCTCCATCACACCAATCCAAAACATCTGTAAATAAATGAAGTACAGAAATCCGTTGCAAGGTCAAGGGTTCAACTGGCATATCACAACACGCCAAAGGTAAATAAAGGCCTTATGCGTGTTCTCTTTGAAAAAGAAATGGCTTGGGCAGATAAATAAATATATGTTCTAACAGAGTATTGACAAGGAGTTTTCTGCACAAAAAATTGACGGTTCTCTAGATCTTTGTATTCTCCATGAAATTCGTATACGCTACGTCGTTTGGCCGCCAATAGTTGTTGTTGTTGGGGGGGGGGGTGTAACATTTGCTCATTTTCGGTGACAACCCTCACACTACAAGCAACTTAAGGGGGGCGGGGGGAATAGGCAGAAACAAAACGTTGAGGGTCATAAGAATAAGAACAGGAAAATTGGTCATTTTACAAGCTTAAAAAGAAAATAAATCGCTCAGTGAGTGCATGGGCTTCATGATACTAACGACAAATCTCTAAATTTCATCGCTCTTTTCGACGATAGAAATATGTAATAGTTTATTCAAGAAACGGGCAGCTGTCGGGTGAGGTGAAATATTTCGCCTTCTATGAACGCAGACATCAAAGCCCCCTACATCATAACACATATAATGTTGGTTTGGTATTGTTATGTTATGTTGTATGTATTTTGTTTTTTATCTGAAACAAATTAACGTAAAATAATGTTACAGCTCATTTCATGTATGTTATTGCCAAAGAAAAAAAAGTCAGTCATAAATGCAGTCACTCAATGGTGTCTGACAGTGAATTCTAGCAATTAAACGTGTTTCCTTGCATAATTTGAATATTGGGACACTGCCAACTATTAAAGTTCACAGATAGGACATACGTGACATATTCATAATTCCTGCAAACTTATACAGAATAATATGATGTTTGCTGCAAATGGAATTAAGTAAGCCTTTTTTTTCAGCTTTATTCAATTTATTTTTTAGGGAGTGGCTTTCTATGATGTCCGGGCATCTGCACCATAACACTCAATGTACTCGGTATCCTAGGGAACCATAATAATGAGGAACACTGAGGTCACGGTGAAATCCACTGACAACAATTATCTAAACCGCAAAGACACCCATGTATCTATTAAATGCAAAGCAAATTTACTCTGTAACTTCGAGAGTCGAGACAACTGATATTCACCAAATCGAGTTGAACCCTGCCCGGTAATTGGCCGCCTGGGATTACTGTTGTCTGTTGTCCGAATCTGAAATCATTCTCCACTTATAGTGAAAAGAGCTCTACCCAAATCCATTGGCAATTAGTGTGGAGTTATCAATGAGCTGGGTTGAACACTTCGAAATAACTGTCAGATATTTTTCCAATTCATATTCTTTCTTAATTTAATAACTGACAAATCAACACGCATCACTTCAATAAAGAGATTAGCTCTCTACATCATGCTTACATGTACATAAAAAGTATGAATTTCATCCATTTCTATCATTCTACTGTTTAATGAAATAATAGGCGGCTGCACTGAAGCTGATTATGGAGATACATGTACTGACTCGGTGTATCATTTGGTCTAATGACCATTTAGGCTAATAGTCATTTGGTCTAATCTCCAATGAGTCTAGTACCCATTTAGTCTTTTGCTCATTTAGACTAATTTCCAGTCGGTCCAATTTCCAGTTTTTTTAATTCCCATTTAGTCTACTATCCATAAGGTCTAATAATTATTTAATCATAGCCAAAAATAATCATCAAATGATATACTAGACCTTTTGGATTGTAGACGAAATGGGCAATAGACAAACTGGGAAGTAAACTGACTGGTTATTAGAATAAATAAACAATAGACCAAAATATGTAGTAGACTAGTTAAAGACTAGACCATATGGAAATTAGACCAAATCACTATTAGCATCAGTAGACGAAATGAGTTATTAGACCATGTGGATAGTAGACGGGCTGGGTATAGACCAAACGACAATTCACCAGTATAGCCAGTTTTAGCCACGTATGTGAATCCTTCCAGGGATGTGTTTATACTTATGACAGGTTTTTTACCTTCGTGAACAGCTGTCAGTAATCTTATTTTCGTGTCCATGCCAGAAAAGCAAGAATATGAGAGACTGAAAAAAAGTAAGGGAATCGAGAAAAAAAGGCTTACGCTCCAAAACAGAACGTACGATCAAGCCAAATTTTATCCATATACCACGTGAATATAATAATTGCAGATCAGAGGCAGAAGGGGGCATGTGCCAGCCCCCCCCCCCCCCCACCCCATAAAAGGGGGATTGAGGAAGAAAAGAAAAATCTGGGGCTGGTGGAGCGAATGAGGCAAGGTTGTTTTAAAAGTATTTCTGTCTGTAAAATTGGGGACATGTTGATAATGTTTATATTGAACCCTAACCCAGATGCCACCTAAATCTAAATCTAAAATCTTCCAGTCCCATCGATGTAGTTTGTGACCTTTGTGAGATGAAATTCGTGTTTTGACGAAGCTATGCTCAGGCGTTGTTTAGAAGAATATGGTGCGTATGGGAGCGGGTTCATTTTCTACATACAGTTAACAACTACATTATTCACCCCCCCCCCCTGTAAATTAACTCAGGAATAAAAACTGGACTCGTTGAATTAGGGCCTTTGTTTAATAACTTTTATAGATGTAAGCTTTAATATGTCACATTCGCAAGTAACATAAATTAGGACAAATCGATTTTCACACACTAGAAAAATTACAAAACTTAGTAAGGGTATGATAATTTAGTGGCCTCGTTTATATTCAATTATAATCAAAAGAGAATTGGGGGCGCTGGGCTGGAAGAAATTTGGAAGGCATATGCCCCTCAAGCGCTCCTCTATAGAACCACTACTGGAAATGCTATTTACGAAGAAAAGAAAATAAACTTGAACTTGACTTGGAGTCTTGGACGCGAAGGTCTATGTCACACGAGAGACCCATATGTGACACAACGAATAACAGGCTGTACCTAACGACGAGGTCGAGGTTCTGGACCAGAACTTCTGGTCAGGCGATTACATTGAGAACGAAATTGTCTGGAGGCAATTTGGATGAGGTGAATTGTGTCGTATAAGATGTATACTCTGAAATGTTGATATGATTAAATGAAAGAAATTTTAGATGAAACGTTTATGCACATAATAAACTGGTATATAGGACCAGTTTATTTTTTAAATATTTAAAAAATTAAGAGAGAGAGGGAGGGAGAGAATGGGAAAGAGAGAAGGGGAGAATAGCGAAAAAGGGAAGACGCCTGCACCACCTCCCGCACCCTCCCTCTAAAGCTCACATGTCACTTTCTTAATAAGATCGACCCTACCCCCTCCCCCTCCCCATAAGAAAAAAAAACGTTCAAGTGCCCCCCGCAATGGATGGACTCACGGTACGCATGCACTGTATGGGATTTATCAATGGAGTACAGACGCACATAATTATGATACGAAAGTTTGGTCCGACAATTTTTTTCCATATACACTATTTTATTTTATTACTTATTTGGCCTATACACTATTTTCACCTTTTCCAGAACTCAACCTTCTCTTTATAAAAAGAACAATATCTCACACCTTTCGTTTCCGAAAACCACACAAAGGTTTTTTTGCGATTGTACTTTTATGGAACGCATATCTAAAGCCATGAAAGCTTTCCCCGTTTTATGGAATGCGTTAATCCTTTCGCTTTATAATAAAGTTATTTGAAGTTACGGAATAAAAAATCAATATTGAAAAGAAAAATCAATTGCGACCGTGATAATTAGATTATCTTGCATTCTTCACTAACTACTCCCCTCCTTTCTCTATCACTCTCTCTCTCTCTCTCTGCTGTCTGTCTGTCTCTGTCTGTCTGTCTGTCTGTCTCTCTATGTAAAGCATGACATTTCTGTTTCATTGGAGAAGCTTTAGTTCTGATGAGGCTAGATTAAAAATATTTTTGATAGATAATATCTTCTCAGAACTGTAATTATTTGACCCCTCTTATTTTAGATTGATCAGTATAGTTCTGAGAAGATAATTATAAACTGTATTTATCTATAATATTATGATCGTCACAAATATTTCATGAAAAGAGGTAACACAAATGATTCCAACTTTACGGGCAACAGAATAACATGAGAGCACAACATATTTACAACACAATACAGAAAGATATATAAAAACAAAGTAAAATATGATAATAAAATACATAGACATGATACATACATTTTTATATTTCTAAAACACAATAAACATGAGCTAAAGACTAAGTAGTAGAAGTAGTAGTAGTAGTAGAAGCCTAGTAGTAGTAGTAGTAGTATCTCACATTCTCATATATTATCAGCTTACTATTACAACATTGCTCCATCTTCGTAACTACTCTCAGTATTGACCACGAGTCATCATAGCTACTGTACACAACAGAACAAAAACGAATGAATGAACTGCTTACCTCTGCCCTGCAAAAGAATTATGTCGGTCCCTGTGATTTTCATCTCGGCCAAGCTTCACAGAACAATTGTATTAATTGGATACAGTTTCATTCTTTCCTTGGCACTTGCATAATATACTGTCAAAGCAAAACTCCCAGGCTATCAAAAGCGACGTCTGAATGTTCGTATATTACCCGGTAACATAGCAAAACCGACAACTATAATTGTCATTCTACTTCAGCTAGCTCAACCAACTTTCACATGAAACATTATAAACAACAGTCTGCGTTCTCGCGGGAGCAGAGTCGATTTTTTTACAATAGGCTTCACAAAACTGGTTCCGTCTTTGTGGGGGTGTAGAGTGGTACCTTTTTTCCAGCGCACCTTTCAAACTTACGTGGATCCTGTGTGTATGGAATGCCCCATGCGTGACTCGCGAGTGTGGGACTTTCACCCATTCTCTTTTTTTCCCCCTAAAACTTTTGTTGACTTTTTTTTAGTAGTCTTTGTTGTCCAGACCTTACCGATAGATCCGTCGCTTCGTGCTTCAGCACGGGTTGGGCTCACTGGTGAAAGTTCGTGGAACCAGGCAGGGAGAACTCACATCTCCCTGGTGCAACTCAACGCGTTTTCGACAATGTATTGCGTTCTCTTTTAGATTTTGTTTTGGTTTACGTGATTCGTCCAGCGTAATACATGTATATTAAAGGTAATACAAAGTTTTGGTATGGGGTCATGAATTTGGTTCAAATGAACATATCTGAAGCACGTGCGATCCTACAATATTCAGTGATCGTTGTCGCGGTCGAAATCGACTCTAAAGTTATGAAATTGTAAATAATAAACACTTTATGTTGAATAGCGCCCTCTCAAGGTCAAGATATTAATTAAGCTATAAAACAATGTTTATTGACTAAAATCGACCGTTTAGCTATTCCCGTTCGGAAATTATATACCACAACTACATATTCTGAGATTTTCATGGTCGCAGCTACCATTGTACGGCCGTAGGAGCTTTTTGAAATTTATCAAAATTTACCAGGAGCACCGGTAAATCTTTATATTCAATTTTTCTCGAAACCAGTTTAAGGGGCTAAATTTTCTAGTGCTTTTAATACATCCTCAAGGGCATCCAAATATATCAAAATTGTAAAGAATCACTATCCACCCATCTTTCAAAATTTCCCAAAACTTTGTAATACCTTTAAGAACGCGGGGTGTATAATGGGGATAGGGACATTGCCCCCTACCCCCCCCCCCCATCAAACGAACTAAAATTTAGCTCGTTCCAGAGGGGGGGGGGGGGTCAAAACATTGATTAACCAAGGGGCTCCTTGGTCTATAAACCATCTTAAAAACATTTCGAAAGAAATAGGCGTAGTACACGTCATTCCATCGATTGTTTAGAGGATCATATGAAACATATTACTTGGTCATATAAAATAATTTCATAATGTTTATAAAGGAATGGTTAGCTTTTCAATTACCAAGCCTAGATTGAACAAATTGTAAAACGAAAATAGTTAATCAAGTTTTAAAGAATCTAAGGAAAGCAAATAACAAAACTGCAGCAAATCTATGTAATACTGTCCAACAAAATATACAGCTTCTTGACATATTCAGACTATTATAATACAGTGTCAGTAGACCATCACATTATTTTTATAAGAACATGTTTCTAGATACATGTTTCGGACAGAGGTACATGTATGATAAATAGTGTTTTTTTTGCGGTAAAGGGAAATTTTGTAATTCCCTCAAATGTTACTCATCCCCTTTCTCAAATCATTTAATTTTATTCAAATCAACTTGATGATAGAGTGAAGTGAACATGGCGTCAATTTACAATGAAAAAAAGTATTTTATAATTTTCAAAAGTTGAGTTGGATGAGTCAGAAATTCGTCATCTAAAATCAACCTAAAATCCCATCTGTACTAGTTTGGCTAGGAGGGATTACTGACAGGTGGCTATCTCATCAACTCAGCTCTCAATTAACATAAGAAAAAGAGGATTATGGGGGACCAATGGTCACCGATTAGGCATTGTTTGAGTAGCTACAAGTAGTACAGTGGGCCTTTAAAGTCACTCGAAGTTACGGGAAGGGGCAAAACAAAAAGGGGAAAATACAGATGGTGATAGGGAGAGAGGGAATTTATAAGCCTGTCTGAAAAAACACTGAAACAACCCCTCCCATACCTTACCCCCCCCCCCCCCCCGGGCCGTGTTCTTTAGCATGTCATCCATCTTGTAAACGGGATTGTCCCTGTAAGTAGAGGATCCAGGATTCCATAACAGAGGGGGAGAGGACGATGGGGGAGGGGGCACGAATCCTAAAATTCTGTGAAAAGCCCCCCCCCCCCCTTGAATCCCCACTGTACTACTTGTAGCTGCTTGCTCCCTCTATATAGAAAAGCAAGCCTAATCGGTGACCATTGGTCCCCCATGATTCCTCTTCTTCTTATGTTAATTGAGAGCTGAGTTGATGAGAAAGCCACCTGCCAGTGAGCACCCTGGGTGGTCTAATCCCTCTTGGCCAAACTTGTACAGACGGTCTTTAAAAACGTCACTATATTATCTATAATGACACAGCAATGTTTCAGCTGTTTCTCATGCTCAACATGTACGAGCAGGCGAGAACATACAAACCGCTGTGTCAGTCCTGGATAGGGAAAAAATTCTATACTGTTAGAACAAGTATTACAATTTTTAATCAAGTTGGTTAAAATTTTAATCAACCACGGATTACCAGGTGAATCACACAATCGTTGGTTAAACTTTAACCAACAGCCTGTTGATTAAAATTTAACCTGTGGTTGATTAACAATTTTAATCAATTATTGGTTAAAAAAATTTGCTCAATGTTGGTTAAAATGGTGTTGATTAAACTTTAACCATTTGTTGATTAAAACTTTAATCTTTTGTTGGTTATTTATGCTTTGTTTGGGGCTGATTCACATGTTGTTGGTTAAACTTACTTGGGTCGTTGGTTAAAATTGTAACCATTGTAGGTTAATTCTTTTTTGATTCACACGATGTTGGTTAAACTTTAGTGGGTTGTTGGTTACAGTTATAACCCTTGTTGGTTAAACTTACGGGTGTTTGGAGGTCTTATCCTCGTGTTTGCAGGTAAGAAATTGTTTAATATGATTATCATCAATGCTAAGATTGGAAGGAAGAAGTAAAATAAGGTTCTTGCTCAAATTAAAAACGCTTTGTGTCCCGGCGCGGCCCGTAGGTTGTAGCTCAGCCAGTAAGTGTAACGGATGACCTACCCAAATTGCATGCATGAAGACGTTTCACTTTATGATGACATCTTATTTTATATTTAATTGTTTTAAACAATTAGATACAATTAGATTTAAAAAATAAGATTATTATTCATGCATGCAATTTGGGTAGGTGATCCGTAATAGGCCTACACTTCTCCTTCTTTAATTGGGTCTGCCTCCTTCACGGTTGAAGATTCTTGCAGACTGATGAGTGTGTGTGTGTGCTTACGTTATTAGCCAGGTGCACGGTGCAAGTAAAATGTTACTTATTGGTTGAGCTACGTCGGGAGCTACGTACAGCCTAGGGGACACAAATCGTTTTTGATTTGAGCAAGAACCTTATCTCACTTCTTCCTTACAATCTTAGAATTGATGATGATAATGTTAAAATAATTTCTTACCTGAAAACACGGAGATAAGACCGTCCAAACCCCCATTTCCTCAGCGTCCTCGCGACAACCTCCATTGTTAATTTTGTCGCACGCGTAAACTGCATGTACTTTGCATGTACTTTATTTGTATGTCGAGCGATCGCTAGCTACGCGCTTCGATATCGTTCTGTTGGGTCACGTGACCAGTACGTTAATCAACATTGATTAAACTTTAACCGGAAGGGGGCTATCATTACTGTCGGAATTTTGTTTTTAATCCATGCTGGGTTACAATTTTTGCCAACGACTTAGACTTAACCAACATAGGTTAAAAGGAATAATTTTGATCAACACTGTTTTTAACCAACGCAAGATTAAAAGTAAATTTTAATCAACACTACATTTTTAACCATTGTTGAGCGTTTTTTAATCAACAATTTTTTAACCCGCATTTTTTTAATACTTGTTTTAACAGTGATACACTTTCCATGAACTCTTGACTTATCACTTGTATCTAATAGCAGGATATACGAAGTTTTCTGTACACCGACATCAAAAAGAAAGAAATGGCAATCCTCATGATATTCGAGGGAGTTCACCCATTTTTATTTATTCATTACATTAAATATGCAGACGGCAGGAAATTATTAATAAATCATAATTTTACCCGGGGCTCTCTATGATCTGACACTAATGTAGAAAACTTTGATAGAAATCTGCATTATGCACTTAAAAGATTACCCTTTAATCATCAATACAGAATAATACAGCCCGGAGTACTTGCGATTCAGGTAATTCTCGTAATAACTAAGAAAAAGAAGGAAATTGCAGGTGAAATAAGCTTTGTAAGTAATGTAGCTCTATATTCCATGCATAATTAAAAAACCACAAGAACTTTTCATGAAATTATTTGACAGTTTAATGTCTTTCTAAATATATCACTTAAAATCATAAATACAACATGATGGATTTCTTAAAAAGCACGAAAGGGCGGGGATAGGATAAGAAGAATTTGTAATAGCTTAATGTCATCTGTCTTTTGCGGGTGAATTGCCGTTTGGTCCACAAGCAGTTCGTCTACTAACAAATCAGTCTTTTCTATAATGGTCTACACCCAGTCCGTCTACTATTATCGACATGGTCTAATAGGAGGCGCGATAGCTCAGTTGGTAGAGCAGTGGTCTCGTAATCCGGCGACCCGGGTTCGAAACTAAGTCCATGCGCTAGACAAGTGCCCTTTGGTATTAAGACATTAATCTTCATTACCAGATCCCTCGGAGAGGACCTTAAGCCGTCAGTCCTCAGTGGTTGCTTACTAACAAGCATTTATGCTTTCACAGCAGTCAGGTAAAAAAAAAAAAAAAAAAAACACTTCTACTACAATAATCATTTTGTCTACTTATCGTTTTGTCTAATTACCATTTAGGCTAATAGTTATTAGGTCTAGTCTCCATATGGTATGATATCCCATTAGTCTACTAACCATTTGGTCTATTGTTCATTTAGTCTAGTAAACAGTTTAGTCTAATTCCCAATCGATCTAATTCCCGTTTCGTCCGCCATCCATAAAGTCTATTAATCATTATTTTGATGATTATTTTGTATTCATGATTAAATGACTATTAGACCATAATGGATAGCAGACAAAATGGACTTTAGACAAACTGGGAATAATCCGACTGGAAATAGACTAAATGAGTAATAGACCAAGTTGGGTAGTAGACGAACTGGTTATAGTCCAAAAGGCTTTAAACCTTTTTTTACGTCCCGCTTCCTAATTTTGGCAGAGAGTAAATAACTATATTTCACTGGTTGACTTTGTTTGATAACTTCAATACCTGATTTTAAAAATTAAAAAAACTATATGCTACACATCAATAACACACATTGAGAGATTGATGTAATTTATTTGGATATCAAAGGGAACTAACACATAGCTAACCGGTAGTGGAACTGCCGGCATCCAAAGGTTTATCAATAATAATAACAATAATAATGATAGTGATAATAATAGTAATAATAATAATAATAAAAATAATAACAAACATAAGTATGTCCCTATGCGCTTAGGTTTACTACAGAAAGAAAAGAAATAATTTACTTGTTTTTTTAAATAATTAACTTCTCACTTATTGCATAAAGTGATACGCAAATTCCTCATTACGTCATCAACATGATCAAGTACGTTCATTTGGTTATGAAATCTCAAGTAGACAAAATATTAGACATAATAAAGTTTCTCTCGTACCATTATTGCTGATTATTCGTCAACAAAACATTACAAAATGTAAAAGGGCACCTTATAGTGTAACTCTCCACCTTCATAATCAAGGATAACAATTCGATTAATTAAAACAAAAATTATTCCCCCCCCCCCCCCAGGCAGGGACAAGAGACGCCAAATACTTATAGGGATCGCTGAAATCCAACCCTCGGTCTAAGATTACATTTACAAAGGAAAATCTGATATCTCAGACTAACTCCTATTGCTAAACCCGATTTAAATTTTAGGATAATCCTTTACGGGCCGATGGCGATGACACAAACTCCCGGCCCCCCACTCAGGTTTCGAAATGACCGCATGCGTGTTGCCAAAATGTCCTTTTCGTAACAAAAGAAAAAGGTCGACCCGTATTGACTTTACACACCGGACTTTTGCTGAAAAGGGGGGGGGGGGGTGCTGAAAAAGGCTCGTATACAAAAGAAAAAGGTCGAGCCGTATTGACTTTACACACCGGACTTTTGCTGAAAAGGGGGGGGGGGGTCGATTGGAACACGCATATGCGTACCCTAAATAACACTGAGTGGGGGGGGGGGCGGGCACAAACTCCTTCCTTCTTTTCTTGTTATGGTGTGCTGCCATCTACGTCCTAAAACTATTTTAGTTTTGGCGACGGGGGCCGTTTCTTGAAACCGTCATAACTACAAGATCAACGACATCTCGCCACTGTCACGCAACTTGTCAGCTAAGTGTTTCACGAAGCCGTCTTTGCCAAGATGAGCGACAACTTCCGCGACAATGAGTTGTCACTGCTCCGAACCCGTCATATCTTTTTAATTGCTGTAAAGCGCCATCACAAGTCAGTTTGTTGCTATTCCAAAGGCCGCGAAATGTACGATTAGTTTCACTATCATTTTGAGAAAAATATAGACGAGTTCGGTACGTAATTCTCTGGGATGCGAAATGCAAATGTAAAGAAGTGATAATACAAATTATACAGAAATTTAAAAAAGCTAGATATAAACATTAAATCACAAATCATTAAACTATAACATATAAATAAAAGAGATAAGAATGTTACACACCGTTGTCCATAGTCGATCCATAGTCTTTTTTTAGGATACCATCATACCTTTGGGGCCTATGTGCATTATTATTTCCTCTCTAATTACTTCTTCCAAATTATATTTTCAATATAAAATCAATTATATAACGAGTATTTATGAGACTCTAGAATAAAAACTGGCTGAGAAAAGGTATTTTGCCTAAAATTCCTCGTCACAATAAACAAAACAAGTACGTATTAATAAACTATCACATTACGGTATCCTTCAACTACCTTTGATTGGACTGTCGAGAAAAAAAACACTCACCGGTTTTTCTTCAATTTAAGAATTTTTACCGAAATATGCAAATCGTTTGATGATCTAAATTTGATAATGACACTATTTATTATTTATTTTAGGATAATTTATATGTATATATTTCTTTTTGAACAATTTTAGCCCCAAAACTTGTTTTGGGTTATTCGTGATAAATCGAATGGATCGTGACAAAGACTATGTTCTTGAGCTGCTAGTATCGCGAAATATCGATATCATGTCTGTCATGGCTTTGTGAAACGGTTTATCCACTTCATGACATCTCCGTAGGTCGGCGACAAAGATATGACTGTCATGGAGTTGGTTTCGAGAAACGGCCCCAGGCGAAGAAACACGTTTTCTACTCTCATCCCATCCAATCAGGCGCATACGCAGGATTTTTTCATGGGGGGGGGGGGGGGGGGGGAGGAGGGGTTTAACATTTTTGAATCGGGCCGAAAATTTCGCAACGACTCAGCCAGCCGCTGAATAAGCGGGGGGGGGGGGGGGGGGGGGGGGGGGTAAGACTTAAGAGGACACTTTTTTTTTGTCCAAAAAAATCGCAACGACTAAGCCAGCCGCTGAATAAGCGGGGGGGGGGCATTTTGCTCCGTTGGGGGGGGGGGGGGGGGGGGGGGGTTAAGGTAAAAAATACACACATAAAAAATACCAAAGGGGGGGTTCAACCCCCAAACTCCGCCCCCCCCCCCCCTCCCCTGCGTACGCGCCTGCATCTAATCCACAATATTCCCCCATTGGCACTGCCTTTTCTGTCGTTTTCATCTTCGAATTTTAACAAGGGCCCCGTCTTATAAAGAGTTGCGATGGATACGAATCAAGAACCAATCGCAAGCTCTAAAATAGTACGTTGCGATTGATATCAATCGCAAATAAGTTTCGATTTATCGCAACTGTTTATAAGACGGGGGCCTGTTTGCCCCTTTATCAAATACTTTTTTCTTCTTCCTCTCTCTCTCTCTCTCTCTCTCTCTCTCTCTATCTGTCTGTCTCCCTCTGTCTCTATCGTTCTTCCTCTAATTATCCCTGTTCACTGACTTGTATTTTTTGTAAGAAAAGTCAAATAATAATACCATTTCGATTATTGAAAAAAGTTTGAACATGATCATTTTTACATTTCTCTCTCTCTAACTATTGTTCTACTGTTTGTTTTTGTTTATCACTTTACCGTAATGATTCACTGAACTGGAATCAATCTCTAAATGCAGTCATTAAATGCAAACAGACAACGATCACTGTTTAGATTTTCACATTTTATTGACAATACATGGCAAAGCATTCATGAATGCTTGTTCAATGTCCATTACGTCATGTCCATGCTTAAAACAAAGACAAACAATTGCACTCAACAAAACTAATTAAATTCGTAATTCCCCAACTTCATCAGGACTCAATTTTTACGCCCAGCGAAAAACCCTGCTGGGCGTACCGTCGATACGTACGGATTCGTGGATCACGCCATCTTCGGCTTGCAGCTGCCAGGTATAGGAGAGATCGCGAAATTTGATAACACTGTCCAAATTCTGGACTGAAATCGGACAAGCTCTCAGATCACCAACATCAAATGACCGTTTTTTAATTATATGCATAAATCTTTAAAAATATCTGTAAACTGGTGTTTATCAATATAATTATTTCAAGATCCCGAACCAATCTAAAGAAAAAAATATCCCCCAAACGTACCGAAGCAATCTTTTAACCAGGGTGTCCATTATACTTGTGTTGCGTCAGTTGGGAGACAGAGGGGGCGTTAACACAATTATCTTATTGAATGACAGGAGTTGACGACTTTCGAATTCCAGCAGTCGCTTTTAAAACATGTGCAAAACTTTCAATGCATCCGTGTGTGGGTGTGTGCGTGTGCGTGTAATTTTATTTTTTATTTTATCTACGTCTGCGCACCGACCATTATTACGTCACCAAGTGCATTAAAATAGTGCGTTATAAGTATTAACCGAAGCTTGTAAACCAAAGCCAAAAAAAGAACCGCAAACAGACAATCTTTCAATTTAGAACGTTTGATTTTTGAAATATAATTTCTTGTAACATTTAATTGTACCGTTTGAGGAACGCCCAAATATCATCAGATACTTTGGCAAATGCTACAAAACTGCGAACCTAAAGTTTGTTCCTTTTGGTCCCTGTCTTATTTATATAAACAGAAGTTGCGATTGATACGTATTGATCGTAAGGCCTCCAATCTATCGCAAAGTTACATGTTCCTATTTGAAATGACAATGTTGATAATTATTATAATGTCGTGTTTACCCAAGGTTACATACAAACTAAAACTATAATTTTGTGTCATAAATGTAAATCAGGACAAAATGTAGCTTCGAAATCAAAATCAAAATGAACAATTGTTTCTAAGACACGGTGCGTATTTTTCATACGGTCGTACGCCATAGCGATGAGCTTTACATAGTTGACTCAAAATTAATAAAAATAATATTCAGAGATTATGTAGGATTTAATTGGATGATCATGAACGTTATTCTTCCCCGAAATTTGAAGAGCCATGCTTTTCAGGGAACATTTTGTTTAATCTGGTGTTCATCCACACTTGCATAATACAATGCTAACGCCCACAAATTATTGTTCACCTCTTCCCAGAACTCAACCTTCTCTTTAAAGCCAATTTTGACTCTTCCCCTTGCTCATGTAATAATCTCACACTTAATATGAAACAGGCTTTAGGAATTAGTTGCTTTATAAGTTCAATTATATTTTGCGTAATTCAACTACTTTTAATGTTTCTCCCGATTCATTTATTATTTAATTCAAATTGTAAACGCAGATAATAATCATGATAATATTCCTCACGCATTTGGCCTCTTATTTGGGTAATATATCGTGGTATCCAGGGTGCAAAGAACTATTTGTTTCCAATAAAGTACTTCGGAGCTAGATGTTTTTATCGAATAGTGGAACTTTATTATTTTATGACCCTAGGGAAAACCTATTTCATTATGAAAAATCGTGTACACAACCACGTCAACAGAGGAAAGCCCCTATAAAAACCATTAAATACGCAACATTATTGTTCTGTATGCCGAAGGAAACTTAATTGACCGGAGGTGATAAAATTATGATTAGATTGAATGCGAACCTCTGGAGATGTTTGTAAAATTGGTTTTCTGACTGCTTTTAACGTTTGTTGAATGAATAATTTTTTCTTTCTTTCTTTCATATATTTGAAATGCTGCTGCAAGTTCACCAAAGCATACCTTCATCTTAACCAAAAATGCTTGCATTAGTGATTAATAGTTAGTTCATGTAAAATCAAACCTTTTTGATAATCAAGACCGTCACCGATTGCCGTGTATTTAAAAAAAAAAATCAGCTTTATATGGATATGACGTTACCTATCATAACCATTGTTATGCCTTAAATTAATCTTGTCATATTCTAAAACTTATAAGTTTCTACTCTTATTACCAAGGCAAGGGTGCACGTGTTCTGTTTTGCTTTAGTTGAAAGCAGGACTTACAAACACCACATGCTTGGTGCTCAAGGGCGCCCCCTTTGTTGTGTTCATGACCCCTGAGGCTACATCGAATGCCCTCGACCGCCTGGCGTTGACATGTCTGTCTCGACTCTTGAGCAGCCTCGCTGGCAGTCGAGACATCATCCTCTCCAGGGAGCGGCTCGAGATGGTCGTCATCTGACTCTCGAGACCGTTGACGTCCGCGATCTCCAACTGTTTGACCGACGCTCTCAAATCGTTCCTGATGTTGTTGCTGCTATTGGTCGGCTTGGAGTATGGCATCCCGACCCCCTCATCATCTTCGCACTCCTCCTTGTCTGTAGAGTCTTCACTTTTACCTTCAAGTAGTTCACTCTTCAGAGAAAACGTTTCGGCAGCGTCATTCACGTAGTTGTCATTTCCAAGATATGTTGCCTTTGTATTATTTATATCGGCGTTGCTACCAGAATGACCAAAGGCCTTTGACTCTTTGGTGAAGCTGTCTTTGAAACTTTTAGGTTTCAAGCAACTGGTTTCGGCTTCGATTGTCACTACGTTCACCGGCTCTCCATGGACGCCCCTTTTCGTCCTATCCCCCACCTTTACATCTTTATCGAGTGTCTCTTCGCTTATCCGGTTAACGATTGCGCCTTCAGCCATCTGCGCAAGGAACTCAGGTAAGGATACACTAGCAAGCATTGCGTCAACAGGAGTCGTTGGCGGTTGGTGAGGAACATTGTACAAACGCGGTAGTCCATGTTCCGGTGTAACATCATTCAGCGCTTGTTGCTCAAAGAACTGCCTTTGCAGTTCCGCAAACGCTTCAATCTCTTTGGCAGAATCTGCTTTGGTCGGGATTTTACCACCTGTTATACATATGGCATTGTAGCCTAGGCGACTGTTTAACCGACGGGGTTTCGATTTGCGTTTCTGTTGACCGGTATACAAAATATTAGACTGCAGGGTGATCTCTTTAGGTTCATGGGTCATCGGTCTCTCTAGCTCGTCCTGGAATGACAGGTCAGCTGGCAGTGATTTGGACGTGAAGTGGCTTGAGGCGTGCAGTCGTTCATGCTCACGTTTGAAATTATACATCGGATATTGCATGCGTAGTTTATGGCGCTCCTTATCTAGGAAGTCCGCTGGGAGATACCCGTTCAACGATTGTCCAATGTCAAGGGTAGGTACCCTACTTGAAGACCTGGTGTAAAGTCTTTCCAACTCTGGAGGAAGCGGTTGACTGCAGACTCCAACGCTGTTCCCTGGTGTTATGACACCGGTCATATCTGGACGTTCGGTGTCTTGATCCCTGCTATGGCCGTTATCCCTTGAGTTTAACTGCCTCCGGTCTCCATCGATCTCTACTCGCTTCGGCGAATGCTCCTCTGTAAACATGTCTTCCATACTTCGTGTCCTTGCACGCTTCTCTCTAGCGTCCGAAGACCACTCTTGACTGTGACTTTGAAACATATCCTTTTTACTGTTCAATGTGTCCGATCTCTGCAGCATGGTCATCAGTGATACTTTGCGAAGGTATTCACTGTAAGTCATCTTGCCTGTACGAACCTCAGCAGCCCATCTTCCCAGAAGAATCTTCCGAGTCATTTCGTCCGGAGCATCCTTTGGAGTTGTGCCCTCCGATGTACAGGTGTGTGTCAATGCCGGTTGACAGCGCGGTTGAAGATCGGGCAAGTGGATACCTTGACCGTCAAAGGCATCATCTGAGTAGTCATCAACAACTGGAACCCGTACCTGGATTAGAGGTGTATTCAGTCTTGTTACCGTATCAATAGCATTTGAATCAATACCTTGTCCTTGGAGAGTATTTGGAAGCTCGAGATCCTTTCCTCGAGGCGAATTCATTAAGCCGTTGAGCAATTGCAACTTTTGCGTAGATATTGCGGGAATAGGCTTCCATTCAGTTCCCGTCCGTCTTTCCTTTAACTTTTGTCTGGATTTGTTCGAAGAGTCCTGGATGATTTTCCAGTTGTTGCCGTTCCGATCGCGAATCTCCATGATGTGCGGTAACCGCAGTTCCTCCTTTGGCTCGACAACACCTGAATCCCCCAAGGGTTTACAGCACCTCGGAGACACCTGCGCACTTCCGGCGTCACCTACATGGTTCTTCAGCTGTTGCTTCAAGCCTCGCGTTGCTTCCTTGATGATATCTTCTGATGCCTTCGAACTCGCAACGGGCGGTAGCTTCACCTCGACATCCGGTCGTATCGGAGCAGGCTTCTTCGCGTTATTCACCTTACTCTGACCGTTCGGACCAAACAATCCCGGGTTGCTTTTGGCGAAGAGTTCCTTGGAATCGTAGCTCTTCCCTTTGCAAGTGCAGTGTTGCTTATGCAGTGCTGTATTGACGCTGTTGGTGAACAGCTGGAGGAAGGCTCCCGTCTGCATGTCGTTCGGGTCCGGGAGAGGGGGATTCGGTGGCCGGGACTGTACCGGATGTTCTGCTATCTCCTTCCATTGTCGGGTGAGGTCCTCCTGATAACTGAAAGACACAAATGAGAGATAAGGTTGAAACGGTTCTGCTAGCTCTCCACAATGTTGCTATTCACATTTGTTAAAGCCCCTCTAAAGTGTTGGGAGCCCCCAAAGTCGATGGCAAAATTTCACTTGAATTGTATCATAATGTGAAAGAGGATGTCATTTAAAATGCATTTCTGCAAGGATTTTCAAAACAAATGTGTTTGAAGTGGAATATTGATGAAAGAATACAAAACCCAAATGATGTATTATTTTATCAATATCTGTTTTCAAACCCGTTTGGGAGGGGGAATCTTTGCAGAAGTGTGTGTTAAATGACATCCTCTTTTACATTATTATACAATTTAAGTGAAGTTTTGCCATCAGATTTTTGGCAAATCTGGGGCTCCCAACACTTTAGAGGGGCTTTAAAGGTATTCGTACTATTCAGCGTTTCATATGGTTTTGAAAGTAGAAGCGAAAACTACCCCATTTATCATGCAATGTTAAACAAACAAGCAGACAAACACCACTAAAGTTGAAAGAAAAGTGATCAGTATTGTGTATCGAATTCAGATTATGATCCAAACAAATAAGATTATTCTCATGTTTTAAAACACAGGATAACAAAAATCCATATGTGGAAATAAATAGATGAATAAAAAAATACAAATATCAAAATTACAATTAAAAATAATAACAACATTATTATACTGCAACATGCCTCTCTTCGGGAACATGATAGAGAGGTTATTATTGAATAACATTGCTCGCATACTTTTTACAATCTTAATTATAATCATTTTAACAATATGATAGAAAAAAAAATCAAATTCTTATTCTCAAGAAGGGGAATTTATATGCTAAGATGTTTTTTTTGTTATAAGCATGGTATTATTCAACTTTCATTGACATCAGAAATTTCCGTTTTTCTTTTAACCATCAGCTTAAGTTTTTTCGGAAGGCCTCACCTAAGCGGGGGAAATTAATTTGATTGTTTTCCGGCTTCTTTGCGAAAAAATTGTACAGTATGAATAAAGTGCCTACACATTAACGCAAAACTTTACACGAAGTGATATTCACATAGTAACACTTTACAGTTTATACTTAGTCGCGGGGCTTTTCAAAATGATGTTGAGTATGAAAGATTTAAATTCTCCGCAACCTGAATATCATTTCATAATATTTCATTGTATGATAATCGAGTTATATGAAAAGATCTCCTAGTAACAAACAAGAAAATTATACCAAACTTGTGTATAATAAGTTTTTGTGTAAAATAAAAATCTCTTATGATATTGAACAAGACATATGACTCATCGTCGGCTGATATGTCACAAGTCTTAAATGGATGACACTAGACAAACGGTTTGAGTTAAGTCGCGTTATGATGATATATAAATGCGTTCATAACTTAGCACCTTCTTACCTTCAGGTAGGCTTAATCAATCCTAATGATGTACATGAGCATCATACAAGGCAAATAGACAGTGGATGTTTACGTGTGCCTAGATTTCACACTGATTGTTATAAGTGTAGCCCAATTGTTTCTTCCATATTTGAATGGAATAAGCTAGATAATTCGATGAGAAAGGCTTCCTCTGTCAATTTATTTAAGAGATTGTTTAAACAAAGTTGTAATTTGTAAATGGCTCAGCCGATAAATTAGTTTACCATGCATCAATGTCATTTCATTTTCAATGTTCTTTAAATCTTATTAGATACCTAATGAGCCTAATCTAGTATATGTAGAGAGGCACACATATAGGAAAGACTAAAAAAGAAAATTATACTGTCACATTCAACACTCCACGTCATAAGACTCAACTATTTCACTAAAATGTTCTTTTTCAGAGTGGTGCAAGAATATTTCGGAGTTGGAGGGGGTAGACCGCAAACATTTCCTGTTAAAACCCCAGTCACACCGACAAGACCGACACCAGACAGACAAGACATCGAACGAAAATAATACATTACGTCTATGGCCCAGAATCGGTCGGTTTGGAGTCGGTCAGAAGTCGGTTTGGCGGTGTGACTGAGGTATTAGTTAGAAGGAGTTCTCACGCCCTAGTAACATGTAATTTAAACAAAATTGAAATGAATATTGTAGAAAATGTCCAATGAAGAAAATTCAATATTGGATCATAGACAAACTCGCCCATATTTATTCTAGATGAATTTATAATCATTCATATATATAATATGTTGAATAATGGAACAAGTGCCTGACTAGTTTGGAAAAAATATGTATCCTTTCAAGAAATTGTTATGCATCTAACCATTATACAAACTTTGTATAAGATCTCTTTGTGTAAATTGAGTAAACATCCTTTGTCTGAGGCATTAGTTAGAAGGGGATCTCATGCCCTAGTAACATGTAATTTAAACAAAATTAAAAGGAATATTGTAGAAAATGTCCCATGAAAGAAAAGTTAATATCGGATGGACAAACTCGCCCAATATTTATTCTAGATAAATATTGAATCATTCAGATATATAATATGTTAAATAATGGAACAATTTGGGCAAAATATGTCCCCTTTCAAGAAATATTGATGCATCAAACCATTATACAAACTTTTGTATGATAACTTTTTGTGTAAAGTGGGAATACATCCTTTACAAAAAGCTTACAATTTCAACGTAATGCCTTTCATATTTGTATCATAATTAGAATTAATCACAGGGCCTAAAATATATGATCTTATATTCATTTGTTTCAATTTAAAATGGAAATTCGTTTTCCCTAACGGAACAGTAGCATTTCAGTTTTCCGACAACTAACTTGTTCAAAAATAACATTTGCCGGAATAGTTTTCATTATACTGCTAAGAAATTTATGAAAAAAGTTTTTCTTTTATTCTCTTTTGTTTATTTTTTCGTTTGTCTATGATTGTTTTGTTATGTTTGTTTGTTTGTTTTCTTTTGGTGTTTTGTTTTATCAAAATACAAGCTGGTATTTTAGTTCAAATAATGCCTTTCTTTATCTATTCTAGCCGTTGTATAACTTTGTTCTCATTCATAATCTTGTTGGAAATTAATATATGAATACACCACGATTATCCTGCTAGATATTACTCACTTCAGTATATGAAATTGGTCTCAATAGTCTACCAATCACACCAATCATGTTCTATCTTCAATAGTAATGGTATTCTATATTTATTCATGTAACATATTGAATAATATTGATCATGATACAGCATTTTCTTTTCCTTTTTTGTCTTCTTTCCCCCAAGTCTTGTTCAATCGGAATGTTCCATGAATCAGTCGGCCCGACCCCAGCAGGTTTCACCCCTGCCCTCTCACTCAACCGGCGCCTCACTTAGCCACGATATAACCCACTTCACAATCATACTCCAAACAAATAAAGAAATCATTACCTTCCTTCCACAGGAATTCTCGTTGCCATGGTGATTTATCAATATCCTGTCATCTTACGAGTAAAGCACTAATTGTATATCCAATGCAGCCATGAGGCGCCATTTTGGAGACGCTACGATAGGACGTTTATTGCTATATTTCCTTCCGTAGCAACCAAAGAGTATAGACTACTGATATAAAAAGTACGTGACTTCTTGTTGCATTAATTATTCGAAGCTCCACGCGGGGGTCGATAGGACCGGTGTTGTTTCCTCTCCCACCTCATTCTCCAATCATTATCAATATTTAATGAGGAACTAGCTGCTGACTCGAGGGGTAACAAAAGAAGGATTGATCCGATACTAAGGGGGTAAGAAAAACTCTACACGGTGGGTAAGCAGAGGGGTGCGCTGCCGGTGTCTGGTATCGGGTGAGGGGGACCAAAGGGGTGAAAGGTTAGAGGAAGGGGTGGTATCCTTGCCCCATGATCATGGATGTAGTTGCTATGGTGATGGTAGGGGTGTTTTACAGACTGTAGAAGATGTGAACGTGAAGGAATGGGCAGACTTGATGTAACTTGATTGGGATGTGACGTGACGAAATGATTTGACAAGGCCTTCACTTTATTAAAGCGACCCCTTGTTTCTCTTTATGCCCCCCCTTCCCCCTCTCTCTCTCTCTCTCTCTCTCTCCCCCCCTCTCTCTCTCTCTGCCCCCCCTCTCTCTCTCTCTCTTTCTCTCTCATTTTCTAACCCGCATTCCAGCACCAGTTATCATTGTTATACCACTTGTGAAACTGACCAAAAACAAACCCCGTGTTCCTATTGTGACGTTTACTTCGCGGGGTGCTTCACGCGAGTTGTATAAACCTCAAATGACAATTATGTCTTTCATTAAGTATTGTCTGATCATACACGTGTTATTGAAAAGCGTCAATAAATGCCTTTGACTGTTCCATTGATCAGTTCTATCGCCTGGGGCTTTTACCATCGCGAAGCCGCAATGTTATTGATCGGTACAGAGGCTATACTCAGTGGAGTAATCCGCGATGACGACGAACATCGCAGTTACAGTTTGTTGCCAGGCAACTAACTGGTATCTCACTGGAGGTGAAGGGCAAATGTATCGATATGCCTATGAAGAATGAAGGGGTGGAATGAATGAATGAATGAAAAGTATAAAATTACGTCGTGCATATAGCGTAGCAAAAAAAAAAAAAAAAAAAAAAAATTCATTCCGTCTGGCATAACACGAACCAAACACATCAATTTGTATCGTTTTGTTGGTGATAAGAAAGGTTCTTTTCATTGAGGGAACGGCTTTACTTTTTGCGTTTAATGCATGTTAGAAAACACTTTGAAATACTCTTTTTCAATATTTGTTTGTGTACATCTGATATAGCAAAATCAAATATTGTGACATTTGGCTTACAGACCATTGGCTTGCTTTTTTATTCATAATCAGCGTTTTTCTTTTTCCATTACCCTTCTCAAATGCATATTTGTGTTGATCAAAAATGAATGAATAGAATGTTGATCTTTTTGACAACCAGTCTGACACTTCGGTTAACGCTTTGTGTGAAATTGAATGATCTTCGTTAAGTTCGTTTCCGTGTTTTGAAAGGAAAGTACAACGTGTCGTGCGACTGGTGTCGTGTCAAGGAATTTTAGTTTTATTTTAATCCACATTATGCCTGAGAGAGGGGGAGAGAAAGAATGATTGGAAGGGAGAAAGAGAAGGAAAAATATAGATAGATAACGAGATTGATAGATATGCCTATGAAGAATGAAGGGGTGGAATGAATGAATGAATGAAAAGTATAAAATTACGTCGTGCATATAGCGTAGCAAAAAAAAAAAAAAAAATTTCATTCCGTCTGGCATAACACGAACCAAACACATCAATTTGTATCGTTTTGTTGGTGATAAGAAAGGTTCTTTTCATTGAGGGAACGGCTTTACTTTTTGCGTTTAATGCATGTTAGAAAACACTTTGAAATACTCTTTTTCAATATTTGTTTGTGTACATCTGATATAGCAAAATCAAATATTGTGACATTTGGCTTACAGACCATTGGCTTGCTTTTTTATTCATAATCAGCGTTTTTCTTTTTCCCATTACCCTTCTCAAATGCATATTTGTGTTGATCAAAAATGAATGAATAGAATGTTGATCTTTTTGACAACCAGTCTGACACTTCGGTTAACGCTTTGTGTGAAATTGAATGATCTTCGTTAAGTTCGTTTCCGTGTTTTGAAAGGAAAGTACAACGTGTCGTGCGACTGGTGTCGTGTCAAGGAATTTTAGTTTTATTTTAATCCACATTATGCCTGAGAGAGGGGGAGAGAAAGAATGATTGGAAGGGAGAAAGAGAAGGAAAAATATAGATAGATAACGAGATTGATAGAGAGAGAGAGAGAGAGAGAGAGAGAGAGAAAGAGAGAGAGAGAGAGAGAGAAGGGAGGGGAGATAGAGAAAGATGGATATGCAGAATGGGAGAGAGATTGATAGAGGGATATATAGATGGAGAGAGAGAAAGTGCTATAGATAGGTAGAGGGGGAAAATTGTTAGGGAGAGATGTCGATAGGGAGATAGATTGATAGAGAGAGAGAAAAATATTTCAAAAAAGACAGAGAGGGGGGAATAGAAGGGGGAAAAGATAGAGAGAGAGAGAGAGAGAGAGAGAAAGAAAGAGAGAACAGTGCTATAGCTTGAATGACAAAATATGGAAACAAAGCAAGAAACTACATGAAAAAAGGAAGCACGACCTTATGCCTTTCTACGTGATGAAGAAGTTTTTTAGCAACGATGGAAGCAATGAAAGTATCATTACAGAGATATAAATAAAAATGTTAGAGAAATACTTTAATCAACTACCTCTTTAATCAACACTAACAATTTCTAGATTCAATGAAAAGAAAAGGAGAGTGATTTTTAGCTGACACGCAAAAATGACGAGCCTAAAATAATTCGCTATTTCGTTTCCTGTTATCACGAATTCACGATTATGCTTCCTTCCTGCTCAAGACAATTTACTACAACAAAAGAGAAGCTCAAGACAATATGTTTCAAACTGTCATAATGATAATAACATCGTAGTCTTCAAGTACAGACACGATTCCTGAAGGTTTGAGCAGAGCCTAGATCTGTCAGTTTCTCCATTGACCTACTACTACTCCATGAGTTCTGGCCGTGTCACAGAGCATACTGTAGTCTCAGTTTGCAGACCTTGTTAATGGTTTGTGCCTGTAAAATAATAACACCAAACGACAAGGTTCCCATTCAATGATGATTATGATTATGATAATGATAATAATAATATTTCGCTTTTATATAGCGCCCAATACATCGATACAACTATGTGCCTAAGCGCTTTACAGATATATTATTAGCCCGGTCATTGAATTCAGGTTCATTTTTACAAGCGCACACTTGCTCATCCAACCACATGAACTTCCGCATCATATACCGAGTACCCATAAACACCTGAGTGGAGGTAAATATCTTGCCAAAGGTATAGTTTCGTGTCGGGATTCGAACCGTCGACCTTCGCATCTCCAGTCAAGTGCCTTAAACCACTCGACTATGACACTCCTGATTATGATCACCAATGGCGGTTATAGAGTTTGTTTTCACATGCTCGAATGTATACAGAAAAGAAAAAAACATAACAAAAAGGAGGATACAGCTGTAAACAATATTATAAACTTTGCAAAGTTTAGTTGCGTTATTGACAACTTAAAACAATAATTGACAGTTTGAACATTATTGAAAATAAAACTATTTCTATGTGACATGTGAAATTGAGAGGATTTTTGACAAGCGTGGCTCGCAATAGTAAGCCCCTCTTAAAACTGAAGTAAGTCTTACTTGGTAAAAGTGATTATTTATAATCACCAATAAAGTATGAAACTGTGTGGGTTTTTTAAGTGTTTAACAAGAGAAATTACGAGGACTGGATACAAGGGCAAATAAAAAAATAGGTAAATAATGAAGAAACACAGAATAATTAATTTAAAAAGTCGAAAGATTGATGCGTCCTCCATTTGAAGAGAAAAGCAGGCGTAAGTTGGAAAATATCAAGAATATGATTTGTTGGTAAAAGTAATTATTTATAATTACCAACAAAGTATGAAACTGTGTGGATTGTTTAAGTGTTTAACAAGAGAAATTACGGGGACAGGGTACACGGGCAAAAGAAAATAGGTAAATAATGTAGAAAGTAGAAACACATAATTATATAACAAAAAAGTCTGACGTGTCCACCATTTGAAGAGAAAAACAGGCGTCAAATTAAAAACATCAAGAATATAATTTGTTGGTAAAAGTAATTATTTATAATTACCAATAAAGTAAGAAGCTGTGTGGGTTGTTTAAGTGTTTAACAAGAGAAATTGTGTTCTCCATGTGTTCTCCATTTGAAGCGAAAAGCAGGCGTAAATTAAAAAAGATCAAGAATAGAATTTGTTGGTAAAAGTAATTATGTATAATCACCAATAAAGCATGAAGCTGTGTGGGTTTTTTAATTGTTTAACAAGAGAAATTACGGGGACAGGATACGAGGGCAATTGAAAAATAGGTAACTAATGTAGAAAGTAGAAACACATAATTATATAACAAAAAAGTCGAAAGACTGACGTGTCAACCATTTGAAGCGAAAAGCAGGCGGAAGTTAAAAAAGATCAAGAATATAATTTGTTGGTAAAAGTAATTATTTATAATTACCAATAAAGTATGAAGCTGTGTGGATTTTTAAGTGTTAACAAGAGAAATTACGGGGACAGGGTACAAGGACAAATGAAAATAGGTAACTAATGTAGAAACACAGTAAAACAAGAAAGTCGAAAGACTGACGTGTCCTCCATTTGAAGAGAAAAGCAGGCGTAAATTAAACAACATCAAGAATATAATTTGTTGGTAAAAGTAATTATTTGTAATTACCAATAAATTATGAAGCTGTGTTGGTTGTTTAAGTGTTTAACAAGAGAAATTGTGTTCTCCATGTGTTCTCCATTTGAAGCGAAAAGCAGGCGTAAATTAAAAAAGATCAAGAATATAATTTGTTGGTAAAAGTAATTATTTGTAATTACCAATAAATTATGAAGCTGTGTTGGTTGTTTAACAAGAGAAATTGCGGGGACAGGGTACAAGGGCAAATAATGAAGAAACACAGAATAATAAAAAAAAAATTAAAGTCGAAAGATCGATGCGTCCTCCATTTAAAGAGAAAAGCAGGCGTAAGTTAAAAAAGATCAAGAATAGAATTTGTTGGTAAAAGTAATAAAGCATGAAGCTGTGTGGGTTTTCTATAAAGTGTTAAACACAATACATTACGAGGACAGGGTACAAGGACAATGAAAATAGGTAAATAATGAAGAAACAGGCAGTAGAACAAAAAAGTCGAAAGATTGATCCATTTGAAGCGAAAAGCAGGTGTAAGTTAGAAAAGATCAAGAAAATAATTTGAGAGTCACTAGAGGGTTAGGGGATCACGATTAATTATAACGTTGATGCTTTGTTTTGTTTGTTATTTGCTGTTGTTATTTTTTATTTATTTATTAGCGGCAACTTCAAAGATGTACTCGACAAACACGCAAAACGTACGTGTTTGACCCCTCCCCCCGCCCCACGGAGATAATACTTTCCCTTTAACACACACCGATATTCGATTTTCTTTTTACATCTAAATTATACGTTTCTTTTTATAAAAAAATACAAAAGGCGAATCGCAAAGCGAGATGTGAGGGACTTGGCGTGGTCGCGCTCTTGAAAAATCAGATTAATTCCCCCCGAAGGGATTTAAAAGAAAAGCGTTGAGCGTCAGTTCTTTAATTCTGCTATATATATCCCTTTTATCCCTTTTCACTCGCTATAACGAGCCATTGGATGTAGACTTCTCGAAACCTTTAATAAACAATAAAGAGTGAGCGAAGATTCACAGAGCCCCTGTCCGCGGGAGGACTGAATAAATCAAATGATACAAGATGAAATCGATTAAAGTTATCCCACTTTTTTATTTATTTCATACGTTTCAACTTGTTGGAATCGCTTCCCTGCTATTAGTGGCATTTACAGAGAATAATTAAAGCATTTATATTTGGATAATAATGAAAGCTGTTGCGTGTTTGATCGGTCGAAACAATAGATTATTCACGTATAAACAAAGGAGAAATCCATCTACAGACGTCATAAAGTATATGGATTCGTTGAAAATAAAAACTTTTTATTTTGTATATACCTTGTCATATCGATTACTTCAAATCCAAACTGCCACTTTGACAAAGCTTCACCATACATTATCCTGGTATCTTTGGGAGAGGAAAACTCCATTTTCACACGCGATTGCTTTATATCGCGCGAAGATTTTCATAAAATTAGTAATTAAGATGTACTAATACAATACGGTAACAAAGTCGCTTGATTACTCGAGTTTATCCCTAGATTTATCAACCCTGAGAAGTCATCCTTGAAAATGCTTGAATCAGGATTTATTTTAAGAACCTCTCTGGAAGAAAAAAATGTATATCGTGATATCGCTGAAAAAGCAAGTACAATAGAAATGCAAGTTTATGAGAATAGGTACCCTTGTTTTATTCGATTAGGTAAATTCCATTATGTATCTAAATTTTGTTTCTTCTGCTGATGTTGACGGCCGATTCGAAATATGAAGTTAAAAGCCGTTCTCACTAGTCTTGTCATTCGCATGAAAATGGCTTAAAAGTATTACAAAGTTTTGGTATGGGGTCATATTAGAAGCATATGCGATTTTAATACATTCAATGATCGTTGTCGCGGTTGTAATCGAGTCTAAAGTGATGAAATTGTAAAGAATATACTCTTTATGTTGTATAGCTCTCTCTCAAGACTGATTTCTTTAGCTCTAAAACAATGTTTTTTTTTATTACAATCGACCGATTTTCTATTCCCGTTTGGAAATTAAATATAAAAACTGCATATTCTGAGATTTTCATGGTCGCAGCTACCATAGAATGGCCTAAGGCGCTATTTGAAATATTTGAAATTTACCGGGAGCACCGGTAAATTGTTGATAATTCAATTTATCGAAAGCAGAAGTGTTTCAGGGGCTTCATTTTCGGGTGCTTATAATACATAGACAGGGGCATCCAAATAAATCAACATTTTAAAGAATTACTATCAATCCAATTTTCAAAATTTCCCAAAACTTTGCATTACCTTTTTTTTTAACATTACGATCACGTAATCCGAACATGATTTTCATGTCATATACAATAGGGTACTGAAAAACGCCCCTGAGTTGATTTTCGGAAGACTTTAGACCGTGTTAAGGGTAGTTTAGTCGACAAAAATAGCCATTGGTGACAACTGAGTCTTGTCAGAGGTAAATCCTGACAGAGCATGCAACAATTTGAAAGTATACTTTAGGCAGTGACTAAATGTGATATGCGGGTTGGAAAGACAATAATTCTCTTTGAAGTCAAGTTTGAGGTTATTGGATTGCGAATCGATTTAGTGTTGGGTCCAAGGTGAAATATATATCGGGAATTTCTATGGAGTGATTGTCGCGTATCGTACACCTCTAGTTACACAACCCGTCTCTTCAAAGCCAGCTCTTTTGGCTCTAAAATAGACAATCTTACACTTAAACATTTTAACGTTGCAACATGAAGGTATCATTATAAGTCTTGGTCTTGTTTGAATCATGTTAATACAAACCAAATGAATTTTCATCCATGCATGATTCCCGTTATTCCACATAGGCCTACAAAGGCAGTAAACATCAAAGTTTCTTTGTTATAGCTACCTTTATCGTATTCAAAAGACATATTGATTCAGCATTTTTACGAAGAAGTGACGTAGATTATTAGATTATTAATGTCAAAAAAGCTTTCTTGGTTTAATTACGATATATATTTTTTATGAAGAAGGAAAGTAAGTATTGACATTAATTTTCAAGCAAACTGAACATTTCTACGAACAAAATGAAAAACGTTCTTAAAAATATTATTTTTATCTTAAAAAAAAACGTCATAATTAGTCTTACCTTGATGAAAATAATTGCTGATTTATTTAGTTGATATACACAAGGAGGTCCTCAATGCGTTGATCAGATATTTAAAGATGGCAGGACTTCTCTCCATGTGTTTCTGTAGTTAGTTAGACATCTTGTGAATGTGTGCTTTAAACAATTAATCACGCTGTCCATATAATTGATAACATATGTAACAGTGTCAGACTAAATAAAGATCGAGATTAGTGCCACTTCAACGCTAATATGCGCTCTGTTCAAAGTAATGAATGAGAAAGTAGAAAAAAGAAAGAAACGTCTTCAATGTGAGCCTGGATCGCTTGCAGTTATATCGATTGGGTCCTCCCCTATGGGGCAATGATTGTGTGTGCCCCCTTTCTTCCTAACTGTCCTCCATTAATATATTACACTGAAAATAAGTCCGTGCTACTTATGGTCACCAGTTAACAAGCAATAATCGCATTTCTTCTTAACAATCGTCTTATACCCGATTGAAGAGTTTTGTTTCTTTGTCAGTGTATAGAGTGGGAAGATCTTTTATGGTTTTGTGGTATTCATGTATATTTGCTTTGTCTAAAACCTGCGGGACAGGTCTTCTACAAGCGAGGGTTAATTTGTTTTATTCTCTCTCTCTCTCTCTCTCTCTCTCTCTCTCTCCCTCCCTCCCTCTCTATCTATCTCTCTCTCTCCCTCTCTCTCTCTTTCTCCCTCCCCCTCCTATATCTCCCTCGCTACCCGCTTCCTTACTTTATCATTCTTTCTTTTTAAATCTTCACACCCCTTATTTTCTTGCAACTGTATCCAAGATGTCAAAGAGACCCTGTATGTTGCTTTTGCACTTACCTAGGGTGATCTACGTTACTTTGTAACTTTATTTAGACTGGGATCTGGAAGTGCATATTCTAAATTACTCTTTTTCCCATCCGTTTTCTCCAAACGGTGCTAACACAAAATGTCGTTATGATTCTTCCATTTCTTCGTCGATTGTATATTCTTTGTTATGTATATATTTCCTTCTTCATTTCATGCTGTTTGCCTTTAAGTGTGCTCTTCTTTCCTTGTCTACCTTCGGTAGTCTTATAAAAGATTACAAAGAACGTCCAGAGTTGTCACAGGGCCAAATTCAATCGCCATACACAATAAAGCTCTGCACTTGGCAGGTTTCTTCCTTTCAATCATCCTCTCTCATTTTCTTCCTTTTATCTCCCATTCTTCCTCTATTTTTCTTGTCTCCCCCCCCCCCTCAATTCTCTCTCTTTCTCTCTCTCTCGGCAATGCCCATACCCCCACCTCTATCTCTTTTACTGCTCTGTTTCTCATCACCTTTCTCTGTCATATATATATATCTTTTACTCTTCTCCCCTTTTAGTCTTCACATTTCTAGTAGTACAAATATCTACAAAGCAGCACATCGTGATTATATGTGTTTGAATATATTTGAGTTTCTTTAATATCCTCTCTAGCTGTCACATGGTCAAAATATCATTCATGGGTTAGTACTTTCGCAGTACAGTCAAACCTGTCTATAGCGACCGCCCAAGGGAAGCACAAAAGTGGTCTTTGTAGACAGTTCCTTTAGAACATGTTTCAATGAGAAACCTTTTTCAAGGGAAACAAAAAATGTGCTCTTTGTAGACAGGTGGTCACTAGAGCAGGTTTGACTGTATAGGTAGCCTGAATAACCTTTTCATTCACATGAAATCTCACGCTTGTTCAATTGAGATACAGGGAATCACTCACATTACATTGTGTGTAATAACTTCATTGACATATTCAAATAAATGAATTTATTACTCTCTTTTTTTTTTGGGGGGGGGGGGGTTAAAGAATTTCTACCAATATTTCACTGACCTTTTTTCTTGTCAAATCCCTTTTTTGCTATCCATACAATATAACATTGCATCAATTAATTCTTGGCATCGCTGTGATCAGTATTCAATATAACGACATCGATAAAAATGCATATTTCACAAATAAAATTATGATTTGTAAAAATGTAGATAATTAAAGAGAAGGTTGAGTTCTGGGAAGAGGTGAAAAATAATTTGTGAGCATTACTCATTCTTATTATGCAAGTGTGGAAGAACATCAGTTAAGACATGTTCCCTGAAAAGCATGGCTCTTCAAATGCCTTCATATTCTAAATATGCATGTAACATCGTAAAAATCGGGGGGCCGGCTTTTTACGCCACGTGTTCGTGAAGTCCCATATACATCTTTCTGTGTAAGTGTTTGTAACTTTACCAAGACTTGGCCAAATTTCTTATCATTTTGATGATTCCAGAACCTTGCAATACACACAAATTCTTATATGCTAGATGATCAACCTTTTCTGGTCGGTTCCACACCGTTTCTTTCACAATGCAATCGCATGACCAGAACTCAACTTCATCTTTAAGAATGTATATTTTAAGTATCAATACCTAGAATTGAATAAAAGTAGTTTGTATTTATGTTAGGCAGGGGTATATATGAAATTTAACAGTATTGAAACATGATTTTTCACCAAAATGTAAAACATTGTTTTAAATTATGATTTAAAAAAATAATAATAATAATTCTCCTTGATAAAATTAAAAACAGGAAGAAATCATGCAACTAGAACCAGATAAGAGGAAACTGTTCCTGTTCTTGTAGCAGCAGAAGACCTGTATAACGAAGGTCACCTGAAGGGAAACAGTTTACAAGCCCACTGGAGACAGGTGTCCTTTATATACAGGTTCTAAAACACAGCTCCTCCTCAAGGGAAACAATAAAAGCGACCACTACAGGGAGAGTTAAGGAAGTGGCCTTTCAAGAGAAGTTCTACCTTTTACATTTCTTCTTCAAGGGAGACAAATATAGGTGCCCACTATAGCCTGTTGACCACTATAGCCTGTTGACCGTTATAGAGCTGGCCACATTGATAGTTTTTTATGGTACAGTCAAACCTGTCTATAAAGACCACACAAGGGAGACAAGAAAAGTGATCTTTGTAGGCAGGTGGTCTTAATGTACAAGTTCCTTTAGTACATGTTTCAATGAGAAACTATTTTAAAGGGAACAAAAAAGGTGGTCTTTGTAGACAGGTGGTCACTAAAGCAGGTTTGACTGTAGTTATAACACAGTGCATGAAACATTTGCCTCACAAATAGTCTATAATGACTCCAGTCACAAGATTCTTGAGTATTCCTCTTCTTCTTTTCTTCATGTCCTTTATATAGAGGTAGCCGCTCCAGTAGTTTTCATTGTACAGTCAAAGCTGTCTATGGCGACCGCCCAAGGGAAACACAAAAAGTGGCCTTTGTAGACAGGTTTCTTTGGTACACGATTCAATGAGAAACCATGTTTCAATGAGAAATCATTTTCAAGGGAAACAAAAAATGTGGTCCTTGTAGACAGGTGGTCACTAAAGCAGGTTTGACTGTAGTTACAATGGAGTACAGATGACATATCTTTCATAAATAGTCCACAATTTATCTCAAGTCTCAACCCTGTTGGAACTTCAGTCGCTGGGCTCTTGGGTTTTCTTCTTCTTCTTCTTTTTCCTCTTTCCGCTTTTCGATGACGTTGTCGATGATGTTTCCGATGCCGTCTCCATGGTATCCGCCTCGGCAGTGGCTGCATCAGCCTCGCCTTCTTGTGAACTTTGACCTTTGTATGCTATCTCTGAAGGGTGGGGGAGGACCGGTTCTCTTTGCCTGTCTGCAAATCGCTTCACAACTGGACAAAGAAAATAAATTTGAGAGAACGTTAAGTGATTAACCTCAGAATTGTCTGACAACATGAACTCTACTACATATCACACCTCGCTAACATCTAATGTACAAAACAATATATTCTGGGGGGTGTTTCACAAAGACTATATTGACTTAAGTTTGACTTGAACTATGGCAGGCTGTTCATGCCACTAGTCCCTCTAACCATTCCTGGCATTGGTACTCATCAATGAAACAATATAATCTTTTCAGTCAATTATGAGCTCAAAAACGAATTTTTGTATAAGCTATTCTTTATTAAAGTTTATCTGCACTAGTTTGGCCAGGAGGGATTAGACCTCCCTGCATGGTCACTGACAGGTGGCTATCTCATCAACTCAGGTCTTGATTAACATAAGAAAAAAGAGGATCATGGTCACTGATTAGGCATTGTTTTCTATAGAGGGAGTAAGTAGCTACAAGAAGTACAATGGGGCTTTAAAAAAAGAAATTTGTGACATGATAATAGAAACTTACCAGGTGGATGCTCGGAGAGGTCCATGAGTCGCAGGCTGTCCCTCTCCCCTCCCATAGCGACGAGGAATGGAGATTCAGGACAGAAGATGGCGCTGTTTATGACGCCCATCTTGGGATCCTTGGAGACCACTAGACCTGGTTTGTTATCCTACCGAGAAAGAAGGAGAGAAGATGACAACTTATATTTTTTATTATTCACTTTTGATTTTTATAAGCATCACTTATCAGAGAAAAGTTTAGGTTTGTGAGGCATGGGGATTACATTTTTCAATTCATACCACTACACCTGGTTTGTTATCTTGCGGAGGAGGAAGGAGAGAGGATAACGAATGACAGAAACTTGATGGAAAAATATATTTAAACAAGATGTATTATTTACTTTTGATTTATATAAGCATCACTTATTAGGCAAAATGTTATGTTTGTGAGAGAGGCGGATTACATTTTAGTGTGGAGTGCTGTACCCAGACTTAAAAATAGTTGATATGAGTTGCAACTTAATATATACAATTGATATCAATTGGGACTATGTACATAAGAGATAGGAGACTGAAAACTTGCGATTATTGGAGGACTTGCGATTGATTTGGATCAATTGCAACTCTTTATAAGACCGGTTGCTAGTATAGCGTACATATCTGTTCATAACAGATAACAAAATAATGAATGCTCTAGCACAAAGTATGAGATCAGGTACACGTACATATTATGGAGACGTAAACAGAGACAGAGACAGAGACAGAGAGAAAGAGAGACAGACAGACAGACAGAGAGAAAAAGAGAGAGACAGAGAGAAAGAGAGACAGACACAGAGAAAGCAAGAGACAGAAAGGGAGAGACAGAGACAGAGCCAGAGAAAGAGACATAGAAAGAGGAAGAGAGCAAAAGGACCTACCTGTGTATCCCAGACTTTATAAGAGTTATCCGCCGAGCAGGTCACTAGGAGGTCAGGGACCGTGTGGCTCAGTGAGACAGAGAGAAAGGGACAGAAATGGAGATACAGAAAGGGAGAGACAAAGACAGAGAAAGAGATAGAGAGAGAGAGAGAAAGACAGAGAAAGCAAGAGAAAAAGGAAGAGACAGAGAGAAAGAGAGAGTAAGAGATCTTACCTGTGTATCCCAGACTTTATAGGAGTTGTCTGCTGAGCAGGTCACCAGGAGGTCAGGGACTGTGTGGCTCAGTGAGATTCCTGTCGTAGCCTTCTCATGAGCGTGCAAGGTGAATAGAGGCTTGTCCGTGCGGATGTCGTAGTTATACACGTAGCCCTTGTCTGTACTGGCCTGTGAATAGATAACAATTCAATTCAATTCAATTTCAATTCAATTCTTCATCATTTATTTCAATCATAAAACCATAAAATAATATATATACAAAGTTAACATGAAACAATCATAATCTTACAATTCTGGAAATCATGAAGAAATTGGAGACTAAAAAGGAAGTTTAAAAAACTTGTATAAAGCAAAAGTCCCCTTACATAGACGATAAATAACAAAACATATTGACTGAACATTGCTGAATGGCTCTAGGGCACCGAGAGAAAAAAGCAAGTATATTGTTAAATAGGGGTGCCGTAGTCCAATATTACCAATATCATCCATTATTATCTACCGGTATATAAGGATTCCAAGTGGTACAATAAATCAGTGTATTCAATATCTTTAGCGCAGTACATACCTGGATGACTGACCAATATTGTTTTCATATTGCCCAGTCATCCGGGAGCTTCAAATATTGATTTACCAAGGTAAGTCAAATTTTGTTATTTTGCTAGTCAGACTAATATAGATAATAACATTGTATGGCTTTGTTTTTGTGTGATACAAGAATATATTGCTCTCGCTACGACAATGACAATATTAGACTCGTCTCTGACTCGTCCAATATTGTCATAGCTTGAGCAATATATTCTTGTATCACACTCAAAGCCATCCAATATTATATAAATATTATTATATGTGTGGAGGTGTCATGGTACAGGGATTCAATCAAAAGGTTCAGGATTCAAATCCTAGCCCAACTCTAACAACTGTGAGCAAGACCCTTTGCCACTCTCGGCGTATGGGACCCCGATAAGCTTGATCAATACACTGATACCTTCACTAGAACCAGGGTATTAATTTGGAGCCCCTAGAAACATCCCCATGATTCATGAAACACACATCATTTCTTATCACTGTTTTTTTTATAGTCCTAATAGAGGCCACAAGAACTGTGATTTCGTTCAAAAATCATTCAAACAATGCCCATCAGAAGATTCTTGAAATGCAATTTCATCATCAGGATCCTCTCATAAAGTCAGAGTTGATATTTATCGCAACTATGTACATAAGAGATAGGAGACACCAAACTTGCGATTGATCTTATGATTGATCTAAAAATCTAAATCAATCGCAGCTCTTTATAAGAAGGGGCCCTGGGCCAGTATTTAATTCAATACTTAAGTTTGTAATATGAGTATTTTACTTAGTCTTCGGCTTAGGTAAAATACATAGCCAATTTTGGTATTCAGTTCAAACTTTTGGCTAAGTTTTATACCCTAAATTTAAGACAGTTCCCTACTAGACTTAAGCTAATCATTTGGAGGCCTTGCTTGGCCTGCATATGATTTTCTAACGCAGTATCATAATCTGCGCACAATTATATTAGGGCGCATTTATTGCGACACATTAATTGCGCATTACTTTTGATTGACCGTTTGATGTCACAATGCTTATCAGTAAGTATTTTACTTAGATTTTGTCTTACGTATGAAAAGTTTAAAATGCAATTTGAATACGAGATAAGTTAAGTTCTTAGCTTTTTAATTTACTTAGTAAATGTCTTACTTATTCTAAGCATTGAATTGAATACCGGCCCAGATCTGAATATTAGCTGTAAGTTTTGGGAGGCAGATTAGGACATCCTCTAACGACGATCGCAAACACTTACCAGGAAGTTATAAGGTTGGAAGTGGTTCCACAGGACCCTCTCTATCTCTCCTTCTACTGACCACGTCTTGAAGCTGTCTTCACTTCGGCAATCATAAACATTGATTCTCCTGTACAGGGTGAACAAGCAAAAGAAAAAAAACATTGAAGATGAACTTTAATTCTGGTAATGCCAAAAGAATGAGTTTTGTTTGATATGCTCTCCTAATGTTAAATTTCATGTCAGATTAATGTAAATATCAAACTAGAAATATTGTGATTTAAATTGCTGCGCAATGGGAATGTATCCCCTGGCCCTGGCACCGATTTTGTGTCATCCTTATGTTCAAAGGAGGGACAAAGATCACCTCTCCCCTCCCTGAAACAAAAGGATAACGTACAGATCGCCACTAGTGGCTGTGTAGATTAGAGTATAATGCATCTCTATAGAAAATTTGAAAGAAATCTGTCAAAAATGTGGTATTTAGAGCACACAAAAGACAGCCACCAAAATATGACCTTTAAACCTATAACAGACGGAACACAGGTGGCAGCATCACCAAACACTAAAGATGTGTAGATTTTACTAAAACACACCTCTATACAAAATTTGAAAGAAATCCGTCAATCACACAATCACCCTAAATATAATTATTACAAATATGTTTATATACAACCCTGTATGACACAAATCTATTGCGTCATCAATAAATAAGAAAATGAGAATTCATGAAATTTCTGTACAGAGCAAATCGGAGAGGACCTTGCAAGATAGATGACAGTGTTGCCAATTTGTGTTAACTAATGACAACTTTAAAAATTCATAACTTTCTTACTATTAATTAGGTATAACTCAAACTTTCACTGACCTGTTCCTCTCATTTTTCTGCTCCTATTAAACCAACTTAATATCAGGGTGAACTTCCTCTAAAAGGCCACTCTCGCACAGGAAATGTATTGGAATAAATAATTGATTCCATTTCACTGCTTTTTTTTTTTTTTTTTTTCATGTCTCAAAACTTTGACCTGAATAGAGAACTGAGAATCCCTATTCAGTCTAATGTAGAGATTTTTGATCTGCCTCTGTTAGATTGTCAGATGAAAAACAGTAATCAGCTTCTCTGAAGTCAAACAAAGAGGCTTGATCCTAACATCACCCATGTTAATTCCTTGTTAGTCCATTAATTGCAGCAGAAGAAACAAATTTATCCACAAGACAAATTATTGTTCCTCTACAATTAAGCACTTTTCTACTTATATTTTTGGAGAAAACTTAATCTTGGCTGTTTAGCCTTTTTCACTGCTTGTTTTACTCACCCATCAAACCCGCCACTGAGTAACGACTGCATTTCAAAGGGATGCCACTCCACGGTTTGAACCTACAATAAAGGGACAATATATGATTAGACTCAAATTCAACAGTTATAACTTTTTGATGTTGGATGATTATTTTACCTTATCTAATTATGTTAAAGCCTGTCTGCACTAGGTTGGCCAGGATGGATTGGACCTCCCTGCAAGGGCACTGAAAGGTAGTTATCTCATCAAATCAGCTCTCAATTAACATCAGAAAAAGAGGATCATTGGGACAAACGGGTACCGATTAGGCATTGTTAGCTTTAAAGAGGGTGTAAGTAGCTACAATTAGTACAGTCCTGCCTTTAAGGACTACTTGTATTTTCCTTGCAGTGTATTTATCTTTTCGTTTCTAATTTATGGTATACTATTAATATTACTTTTCAACCATCATTCACATGAATTATTTTGAATGTATAAGGATGTTTCTTGTAATTTTGTATCCATTTGATTGTTAATTATGCACGATGCAACATAACGTTGTGACGCATGATTTGTGAAGCAAATAATAATAATAATAATAAAACTGTGATTATAAAGCACTTTCCACCTAAGTCTTTCAGCTTTTCATTAACAACTTCATAATTAATGCATATAACAACACAGGAAATTTCCATTAGGTTCCTTGTATAAACTTCCTCCACTGGTGTAAATGTAAAATCACAAAAAGACACTTAAATCAACAAAAAACAAGAGAGCACATAAAAGTGGTCGCTTGTAAGACCTTTAATGGGGCGTTGCAAGAAAGTTGCAATCAATTGCAAATCCCCAAAATCAAGTGTAAGTCTTGCGATTAATTGCAAACTTTCTAGCATCGCCCCAATAGTAAGAGAGAGAGAGAGAGAGAGAGAGAGAGAGGGGGGGGGGGGAGAGTAAAATTTACATCTACTTAACTTAATTTAATTGTTAAAACTTTAATCCTAGCAAAATCCTAGGAAATTTAGGAGACTTTTGGGGCTTTGCATGAAAGTTGAGTTGCAAATTTTGCAACTTGCAATCAATCGCAACTTTCTTGGAACGCCCCATAAGATGGAGAAGTGCATAGGATGATTACCTTATCTGTATGTCTTTGTAGTAACGAGATAGCCTTGCTCTGGCTCATGTCCCAGAGTAAGATGGATTCATCGGCCGAAGCGCTGGCCAAGCCATGACCAAGATGACGATTCCACGACAGATCTAGGACGGCATCAATGTGGCCATTGAGGGATGGCGCAGTAGGCTTCTGTTCATTTGACAATAAACATTCATTATTTAATATTTTTGTGAATAGTACAGATATAGACTCACAACATGATCATGCTGCAGAACAATTTAATCACAACTGACACAAGGAAGGAAGTTCTGCGATTCACAAAGTTTTCTGCCGTAAAAATTGCTGTCATTTAAAATTTATGTTCAAGAAGAAGTCCACCCTGATACCGAGTTGGTTTTGATACAAGCAAAATAAAATGAGACCAAGATGAAGATTCCAGGACAGATCGAGGACAGCGTCAATGTGGCCATTGATAGAGGGCGCTTCAGGCTTATGTTATTTGACAACAAACATTTAAGGGAGATGGTCGTCAATTTCTATGTGCAGTAGGTCAAAATATTGGTGTAAAGGTCTCTCACACAGCAAACCTGTGGTTCCATCAAGAAATACCCCCTAGTCCGGTGTTGCCAATTGTTGTTTTAACTGATGAAAACTTCCAAACTTCATAACTTTCCTATATTAAATCGGATATTGCTCAAGCTTTGATTGATTTGTTCCTCTCATTTTTCTGCTTTTATTGAAACCAACTTAATATCAGGGTGGACTTCCCCCCTTTAATGTCGTAACTGTATCCAGTCTTACAGTAGGAATGGGAGGACCCAAAGTACCGACCTGTTTAGATTTCTTCTTGATCTTCTTTCCCAGGCTGAAGGCTGGCTCCACAGCGTTCATGATATCAAGATCCCACACATCGATTATAGGTGTCATGTTACCCACGGCAATAAGGTTACCTGCAAAATAGACCAATCACAGCCGCTCATTACTACATTCATGATATCAAGATCCCACACATCGATCACAGGTGTCGTGTTACCTTGAAAGCTTGCATATCATTGTCACCTTTCCCACAATAACCTTCTATTTACTGACTGGGATGAGACAAAATCCTTGACTGAAATACAAACTCTAGATCTCCCAAATTAAATGCTACCTTGCCCACAGACCTCTAGGCTTTTTAAGCGGTGCCTCGCTAACGATTTCTAGCATACCTGCCAACCTTTGAAGACTAAAAATAGTAATCTTTTTTTACGAGGACTGTGACGGAGCGGAGCGAAGGAGCGAAGCGACCGAGCGGGGGGTGGGTGTGGGAGAGGGCTGTCCCCCTCCCACGGTAGGGAGCTTTTGGTATTTTCAGCATGTAGGAATGCCTTTTTCCTTCACTTTAAACTCATTTTTCAACACTTATGCACCTCCCCCACAAAAAATATATTTTTAAAAACAAGGACTTAAAGCTCAAAATTCCCCTGATGAAATAGAACCTGGAGGAGAAAAATAAAGGGCTGTGCATAAGCGTGTAATGAGGTACTCGAATACCTAATTTTGTTGTTGTTGACACCACCATACTACGGTAGAAGTATCCCAGGTCCGTCACCGAAAACTGAAGCGATTTTACTTGGAGTTGCAGTTGAAGGCGCTGATTTAATAATAATAATAGTAAACAATGCTGTTTTTTAAACCAAAGATGACAGACTAATTTTCCTGAGAGTCCAAACAGAAAGCTGGACATTTTGTCCCACTTTCTGAGTGGTGAGTTGACAGTGATTGAGCTGTGAAACTTTTTTTTACTCTTGGTACCATGCCGGTGCTCTCCCGGGCACGCTTAAGCGTCGGCCTGGACAGTGCCAGGTGAACGGGCAAAAATAAAAAAATGAAAAAAATAAATAAATAAATTTAAAAAAAAATTAAAAATCGTAATTTTATGAAAAAAATCGTAAGGCGTAATTTAATTCAAAAAATCATAATAATTACGCCAAAATTGTAGTAGTTGGCAGGTATGTTCTAGTATAGTACGCAATTTCATTTACCCCCAATATTTTATGTATTACTATATTGTTTTATGCAACTTTGTACTTTCTTTACCATCAGATTTATGGGTAATTCCATAAATTAGTGACCGACTTTGTGACATTTTTGGTGGCCCTGTTACTCAAGGAACCCACACGTATTTGTGGCTCTGAATAATAATAATAATAATAATAAAAACGTTACTTATAAAGCGCTCACCACCGAAGTCTCTAAGCGCTATAGGCCTCTTTAGGTGTGCCTCTCAAACCATTTTTATTGTACAACACAATTTCATTTACTCCAAGTATTTGTATGTATTACTATATTGTTTTATGCAACTTTGTACTTTCTTTACCACCAGATTTATATATGTATATGTTTTAATTATAAGAATTATAATAAATACAGCATTTGTTATGCACCATTGATCTAGTAAACTATTCTGAGGTGCAGAGGGATAGAATTAGAGAAATGAGAACAAATATGCATAGATGTACATTCAATAATAACATATAATTAACTAAAATAAAATGCAAACAAATTTGACATGAGATTCTTTTTAAATGTTTCTAGGGATTATAATGATCGGATCCTCAGTGGAAGAGCATTCCAAAAAGACGGCGCTGCAGAAAAAAAAGCCTTTTCTCCAAGAGTAGACATGTTTCTTTGGACTGTTGACTGTTTAGTACCAGAAGAGCAAAAATATCTGCCTGAGACATATTCTGTGATGAAATACATGTAATATTTATTTTAAACATGGTTAGTGAATAAAGATGAAATGAAATGAAAATGAAATAAAATCCATCAGAAACCCTTTTTTGATTTTCGTTCCAGTTCTTACCTGGTTGTTGCTCTAAGGGGTCAAAGTTCAACCACTCTAAAGCCAGAGGATATGATGAAAGCAGAACGTCATGATGGACATACAGGACTCCCTCTTCTTCATTGTAAACTGAGGAAAGGAAATCAAAATAGATCTTGTTATTGGTCTATCAAAAACATTTTCCTGAATATCCAGGAATGCAAAAAAATATTCTGAATGTTCATTCTGTACAGGTTAAATCTTTCGGGACAGGATTTAATTTTAAGGCTATATTGATCACACATTGGCAACAATGATATTTTTCTTTTATTGTTACATTATTCAAATAATAGGTGATATCTCTGAAAACAATATACATGGGCGAGAATGTTGACAAAAATCAGAAATTTCGATAGAAAAATAATGACTTTGAATCTCTCAACGTGGTGCCAATTTGAGGATCGTAAAGCTTATTTTACAGGGAGGTTGCCAGAAAAGGCACTGAAGATACAATTTCATCGTTATGGCTATTTCACTGCCATACCTCATGCACACTAAAAGTAATTTTGCATTAATTGATAAGGGATAACAATTGACAAATCTGCAATACGAGCCATCTTTTCGAAATCACAATTCATTCTTACCATAAACCTCTAGGTTTGTGAAGTCTTCCAAAGCCTTTCCAATCACAATCATGTTGTCTGTGGGTTTGATGTTGGTGTCTTCTCTTTCATCCCTTTCCTCCTGATTAAAACGAGATCAAGAAAAAAAAAGGAAATTTAAATCAGACAATGTTTTTTAATCTTCATTTTTCAGCAATCTTCATGTATACATGCAAAATACATGAACAAAGGGATGAAATGCAATTTTCTAGAAAGAAAATAATCAACGAAACTTTGTATATATTTCAGCACATTGCTGGCTATGTTTTGCTTTGTCTTGTCTTGTCTCGTCTTGTCTTGTCCATTATCCCATCTTGTTCTGTTCTGTTCTGCTTCTGTTTATATTCAAATCGATATTTAAAACTGATGTAGAAAAAACACAACAAAAACCCTGTCTGCTACCAATTTAGGCTACACATTAAATTTTGTATTTTATTTCCAATGGAGAATTCACTACCATCAGAAGACTTCCCAAAATATTAATTACTTTTATTGATTATGAACACTTAAAGCGATACTGAACTGATGAACTCTCTGCCCTGTTTACTGCATAGCGCCATCTCATGTCGAACGTGCCAACAGTGCGTAACCCAGACAGAGGACTACAGCTAGCCTCAGATAGAGCTAGAGGGGATTTTGCAGTGGTGCTTCTAGTACAGTATGGCTTTAATGCCACTCTGCATTATCAAATTACTGAACATCACTTGATGGTGATAAGCCAGTTCACGGTTGCAGTTTGAGCATGAGCAGATAAAGGTCATTGCAGACCAAATTGTGAAACACACAGCGACAAAATACTGGATACGTGCTCAAAAAATGTTATGTAATCAATATTCATTTATGCACAAGCAGTGCACTCCATGATACACAGATGGAAGTATTCTTTGAAAGGGGAAAAACAGGCTATTTATATAGCACCTCCATCGCTGTAGGAGTGATTATTTTAAAATGTACAAAGTGGGACCTCTTCATGTGTTGAAGATCTGTGGATATTCAGGGTCGTTTGGGACATGTGCTAACCGTGAACTGGTCTATTCAGCCAATAGGAAAAGCGTATGAAGCAAAGAAAGGGACTTACTCTATCTTCTTTGAGTGTGATGTAAGGATCATCATTGTTATCAGCGTAGACGGCAAAGTTGTGAAACCCAGAACCATGGACATCAGGAACTATTTTGAAGAATTAAAAAAAAAAACATCAAGAATGCAAGTGATATGAAAGAAAATCTGCTAAAGTATTAAGAATGACTCGGAGAAAGCTTGTATAATACACTATATTACCATTCCTCAAAATTACCCAACCCCAATATTATTATATTTTAAACAATTCGATACAAAAAATTACCAACATATTCCAATGATATTTATATGTTCCCATATGAAGCCATCTGAAACTTAAAAGACAAAGATAATCTTTCTCTCCCTTAGCCCATGACCTTTGCATCTGAAGCATTTACATAACTCCACTACAACACATCAACATCCTACTGGGTACCCATTTATACACCCGGGTAAAAGAGAAGCAGTGTTGATAAAATGCTTACTATCGGGCTCCTCATCATAGTCATCCATCTTGTAGAATTTGTCGGCTGCATCTCCTCCTCCTCCTCCTCCTCCTCCTCCTTCTGCTCCTTCTGTCCCCTCAACATCCTCCCATTCTCCATCTCCCGTTTCCTCGGCAACCGCTTCATCCCCTTCTTCCTCATCGTCGTTGAGATTGAGGTCCCCCAATGACCTTTGACCTTCGTCAATCAATAATTTGAGTTCCTCTTTGGACAGCTCGATCTGAGTGGATGCAAAAGTTATTTCAGAGGTTATGAGGTTATTGAAAATACTTCAAGACAATCAGGAAATTTGTGAGTGGTCCCTTTCTTGCAATTTTGTAGCATTAGAAAATCACTTGCTGATATATTTTGATGATTCCAGAACCTAGCAGTACACACCAATACTTATATGCTACATGATCAACTTTTCCTGATCGATTCCACATTGTTTCTTTCACAATGCAAACGCATGACGATAACTCTACTTTATCTTTAAACTGATAAAATTGGTTCTGTATAGACAACTCCTTTGAGAGGAGGACATGTATACAAGCTGTAAAAAGATAATAGAGAAAGAGAGAGAAAGAGAGAGGAAGATGGATAGAATGAAGCTAGCTTGAGAGAAAAAGAGAGAGGAAGAGTGAGAATAGAGAGAAAGAGAGAGGGAGGGAGGGAGAGAGAGAGAGAGAGAGAGAGAGAGAGTCTTTGAGAGTTAACCCACTGCCTACTACACTGGAACCAGCTTGTCCCTGTATTAAGCCTATGGGGTTAGAGCATTCAGAAGTCAACGGCTTAATTAGATTACCTTGTCTGGGACAGCCTTGGCCACTCCTCTCCTCACCCAGGCCAAACTCGTCACTATTGTACTCGCCATCTTTCTCTTACTGTCTGCCCATCCTAATCAGTTAAAATCAGAGAAAACAATGATTAAAATAGCATAATGATGATTTGTTTTCTTCAGCGCTATGCAGGTTTTGGGTTCCCGAATCGCACCCTGGCAATGGCAATGCAGTTCACCATCTGCAGTTCACCATCTACTTGTTAATAATGGTATGGGTTGTCCGTCTTCCCAAGGATTTAGCGCTCATAACATGTGAAAGTCTCTGTACAAATTTAATGCGTTTAGGAAGACAATCATCGTTTGTGAGGACGATCCTTTATATTCTCGATCGTGCAGCGCCCCTACTGATTTTTTAATGTTTTAGTAGGGCTACAGTAGGGTATCTCCACGCCGAATACCGCTCAAAGTGTCCGGGATCCGGGCCAACTCGGACCAGGGGACAACTCTGCCCAGCTGCAAAAACTGTTATTTTTTGTCATTTTACCCTAACTCTAACCCTAACTCTAACCTTAACCCTAACCCTAAACCTAACCCTAAACCTAAACATGCAAAAAATGACCGTTTTGCATCTGGGCCGAGTTGTCCCCTGGTCCGAGTTAGCCCGCATCCCGGACACTTTGAGCCGTATTCGGCGAAGAGATTTAACACAATACACAGCGGACTGTACACATTAACCTTCACGTGGGACTACATTGAAATGTCCTTGCTCATAAATGTTCAATATTCCACGTAATAGATATCAATTAAACATATTTTTATATATAAGATTAACACATACTATGGCTATAGTATATTCCGACGTATGATATTGGCTATTCATTACAAAAAGACTTACAATTTCAACGTTCTTACCGGTGCATGAGCAGCATTCAGAATCACGTGTAAGCTCGGGAAATCTAGCAGCCTAAAAATCGGCCAGAGAGAAAATGTATGGTGTCTTCAAATCATTTTTGTCTTAAAATAGGCAAAGGTATAAGAAACAGTTTGCTGATGATGAACCTGGTGATGACAATAATAGTTACCTGTATTTTCATCATTATTATTATTATCATCATCATCATCATCATCATCATCATCATCACCATTATCATTATCATTATCATCATCATCATTATCATCATCATCATCATCATTATGATCGTCAACAACAATAATTTGAACAACAACATCAATCATCCTTATATTCCTTAACATCATCATCTTATTTATGAACAAATAGTGATCAAGTTCATCAGCACTATATCATCACCACGGTTATCATCAGCACCCTTATCATTACCATCATCACCACCAATCGGCACCACCATGCACCACCATTATCACCACCACCATTGATATCGGCATAATATCCATCTTTCAAACATTACCCCGCCCCGACCCTCTATCACTCCCTCTCTCTCTCTCTCTCTCTCTCTCTCTCTCTCTCTATCTCTCTCTCTCTCTCTCTCTCCCACGGTCTCTCTCTCTCTCTCTCTCTCTCTCTCTCTCTCTCTCTCTCTCGCTCTCCCTATATCTGTCTTAGCTCCCTGACATAGCATAATGAACAGAAAACCGGTCTATTTAATTCAGTATGCGTGCTATTCCCTAACGTGACACCAATGGATAGGGAAGCTTGGCTATTCAATTCAGTTTTGAATAGCTGGCATCGGGAGTAAGAATAAATTAGATACGTACAAATCTACTCAAATCTTTCTGACATGATGAATTGATTCTACCCTCCCTTCCTCGGAGATGCATGCATATAGTCCGTCTTTTATTCAAATGCACGTTCAATACACAAATAGGCCAAGCTGCAAAGTAAATGCGAGAAGAATATAAGTGTATGTGAGAGCTTCAATGCTTTAAAAAAAGACAGTGGTTTAAAAAAAAAAGCTTTCACATAGGGCTGCTATGCAAAATGAGATACAGAAAGTAGGTATTAGCATTATTAAAACACAGTATCGGTGAACAGATCTTCATTTCTTTTTCAAGCTGTTATACAGAATCGGCAAATTATATATGCAGTGTGTTTCTGACATAGTAACAAGGACTTGAAAAATAACAAATTCAGTTAAGTTATAAATAGGGAATATGTTTTTCATTGTATATACAGGATTACCAAAGGGGTTATTAAAGCATTCCTGTGTTGATGTATTATCCCTATGTATTGTAAAGGCTCTTTCTCCTTGTCTGGGAGGACAAGCACATTCAATATAATAAATTTATCTAAATGAAAAGAATATGTTGGGGCTGTAGTGTAACTTCAAGATAGAACTACAAATTCAAGACAGTTAAAAATAGTGCTGGGTAATTTAAATTAAAATGAGACCGGTTTTCAATCCAATAAGAAAAGAATGAAATTAACATATTTAGGATTTGGGCGCACACGCGATCAGACTATGTCATGATCGTTTGTTGCTACACTGCCCATTCCCCCCCCCCCCCCGCCATAGTTTCGAACCCGCGTACCTCCTAAAGGCGATCACCTATCCTCGAGACTAATAATACCTCATTGCTAATCTCTATTTATCTACTTCATATTATTACTTTATGTTGTTGAGGAGGTTACGCCCCAAGATTCTCGATATATTTTTGTGCTACACTGCCCCCCCCCCCCCATCCACCATAGGCCCCTTTTTTTCTTTTTTGCGGAATCCATCGATATGTTGTGGTTTAGACCCCTTTCCCTTACATCAACAAGAATTTGTCACCATGACATTTATCCTCAGTGCAGATTAACAAGGGCTTTTTTTTTTAAACTCGTTTTTCGTGTTGCATTAACTGCCATTTAACCAAACTGTCAGATATAGGCATTTAGGGTCGAATGGACGCATTTAGCAAACTAGTAATCAAAACCACAATAAGCTGTATACGCATAGGCGCCGGAAGTGGGGGGGGGGGGGGCAGGGGGGCAGTTGCCTCCCCCCCCCCCCCAGTCAAAAAAGTGGGGGGGGGGGGGGGCAAAACGCATTTTTGCCCCCCCCCCCCCCACTCCAAAAAAACCAAAACCAAAACAGTAAAGGAGTAAACATGGTTTCTATTTTTAATCCAAAAGAACGTAACAATAATAAAAACCTGAATTAAATCACATATACAATTCCATTCAAAGAAAAAAGAAAGTTCACAGGAATTAAATTTCATAAACATTGCGCATGCCACCTACACGGTATTTATCGTGGACATATTGTGCGAGAATGGGAGAGCGTGTCCGTTTTTCTGTTATAGGGGTGAGAAGACATGAGCCCCTGAACGCTGGCGTACTGATGGGGGGGGGGGGGGGTGATGTATTTCTTATTCGAAACAAGTGATATACAAATGTTGATGTTGTGACATGATTTTCCGGCATTTTTTCTCTATTTTTTGTGTAAGTCATACCTTTTTATGCGTTTGTTGGAAAATAAGAAATTCCCAAATTACAGTCAGGCGAAATACGCTTATTTAGAAGCCTCGTGGTCTGCAAAGTGGCTGGGCTTGAGCCCCCCCCCCCCCTCCTTTTTGAAAAAGTATGTTAAAGAAAAAAAGAAAGAAAGACGGAGAAAAAAATAAGTGACCTGCCACTGTCACAAATAAGGTATAAAAAATGCTCATCTGACCGTAATTAAATGCTTAAAACCCCAGAGCTTACGGGGGCTTCGCCCCCGGACCCCATCAAGGGACCTAAGGCGGGCCACTGGATGCTCATCTGATCTTAATTAAATACCTAAACCCCTGAGCTTCCGGGGGCTCTGCCCCCTGGACCCCACCAAGGGCCCTAAGGCGGCCCCCTGGATGCTCATCTGACCGTAATTAAATACCTAAAAACTCTGAGCTTCTGAGGGCTCCCCCCCCCCCTCCCCCTTGGAACATGTCAATTGCCTTACGGAGGGCCCCTGGATGCTCATCTAACCGTAATTAAATACCTAAAACCCCTGAGCTTCCGGGGGCTCAGCCCCTTGACCCCCTGCCGAGGCTCATGCCCTGGACCCCACGCCAATTTACGCTCTACCTGATCGATAATACTCCACTTTGAAAAACGTTCCGCGGGACCTGCATGTAACGTGTAAGACTGGTGGTGATGCAGATTTTTCGTCTGCCCCCCCCCCCCCTTCCAAACTTTTTGTCTCATTACGTCACTGCCCCTGGAATGTGAGCCCCCTGGAATGTTTTACCCCCCCCCCCCCCCAATCCCAAACTGCTTCCGGCGCGCCTGTGTATACGTGTGTATTATACACACGTATACAGCTTTTTGTGGTATTAGAAATAATCATTTCACCCATCACAATAATGGTACTCTGCCTGTACATTCTTAGTACATTGTATAAAGTTTTTTTTTTTTTTAAATAGAGCGGTTTATTAATATATTTTATTCAAATTCATGGATGTTTCTTTCCTGGGATGCAGTGGCGGGTTATTCCATTAACTTGTTATTAATTAATGAACTAATATTTGGAATCAAATCGACAAACATTATGTGTTGCTATGTCGGGTAAGCATCTGGAAAGCTTTCAGGTTGTCAAGAACAGCGTTTATTTAAAAAGCTACATTAAATTGTAAAAAGTGTTACTAAACCTGTATCTTATCATTAATGTTGAGGACTATTTGTATTTGTAATTATCCTTTTCCCCCATTTTCTACATACGGTATATTATATGTATTTATAGTTATTTGAAATCGACGTTCATGTAAATTAGTCTTTTATAATATTTTATGTACTTGTTATTTCTTATCATTTGGACTGTTAAGTAGGCACGATTCAACATTATGTTTTTAATTTTGTTATAGATATTTTCGTAATGCTACAAAATGTATACTTTAGTGCATCGATACGAATTATTTAATTCACCTGTTACGAATAACTATATATCAATAATCAGAATGCAACTTGCATATAGGCCCAATTCGTATTGTTAGATAGACCAGTCATAATGTTTGTCTTACCTAGCAACAACTATTGTATGCAATTTGAATTCTGACTATATTTAATCGCAACAGGTGAATCAAAATAATCGAGGCGCTTCACGAAGGCACACTAATTATTAAATTTGGTTACATTACTGAAAATGGCCAATAAGGGAGTTTACAGATAGCACATGGTATGACCCCAAATTATCCACAGATCTTTTACACATGGAGAAGTTCCACTTTGAGCATCTTAGAATGATAACTGCCAAAGTCCTAGATGTGCTCCATGAATACCTTTTGTTTGCCCTCTTGAAAAGTATACTTCCACCTGCGTATCTAAGAATGTACCGTTGGTGCATAAATGAATAATGTTACATAACTTTCATGAGCGCTAGTATTCATCTCTGGTGGGTTTTACCTTTTTGGTACAAATGACCTTTATCTGCCCATGCGCAGATTGTATCTATGAACTGGCTTATTGAATTGCAGTGAGAATTATCATACCAGCGAGAAATCATGGTCATCGCCTTGAAAGAATAAAAAAATGGTAAAAAGTACTGTTCACCAATATTTATGCTATTCAGTCAGCCTCAGGAAGGTCATGTTAAAAGGAAAATAAAGATCATGTGCGCTATTCACTCATTTATTCTTTTGTACACAAGTACACAAGAAAACAACTATTGAACTTATAGTGACTGAGGTGAACCGAAAAAACCGAACCCACGCAAAGAGGTACTTATTCCACATCACCAAACAAGAATCTGATTATGGAGTATAAGTGAGAGAAACCATCATCCTCTCAAGTTCGACTTTTTCCGTCTTCATAGAATAAAAACCAAAAGCCTCTGAAGAGTGGCGTAAATTATTTTGGAGAGAATGAAAATCTTAAACTGAATAACAACAACAACAACAACAACTGCCTTCAGGAAAGCACCCGTAAATTATTATCCCTTTGTGTTGCTTAAAGGTAATACAAAGTTTTGGTATGGGGTCATGAATTTGGTTCAAATGAACATATTGGAAGCATATACGATCCTACAATATTCATTGATCGTTGTCGCGGTCGAAATCGACTCTAAAGTTATGAAATTGTAAATAATAAACACTTTATGTTGAATAGCTCCCTCTCAAGGTCAAGATATTAATTAAGCTATAAAACAATGTTTATTGACTAAAATTGACTGATTAGCTATTCTCGTTCGGAAATTATATACCACAACTACATAATCTGAGATTTTCATGGTCGCAGCTATATAGGCTATTATATACCTCATTTTAAGATTCTTTACTAATCCTGTCTTCTGATTGGTTGAAAATGCAGTCATGTTCTTAACCATGCCCGCTAATTGAAATTCATAGTAATTTTTCCCGGCTCTACCGGTTTATATCCATTTTTCATAGCACTTTTTCCATGGCTGTGAAACGTGACGTCATTTTGCTGCGATCCCCATTCAGTGGTTTACGTGTTACCGTATAAGTTTCTTTTGTGCGATGACCGATGCGCGATACCGTTAACGGTGTTTGAGTGCAATTCGATTTTGGTCGCTGCATTCAGGCGACGAATCTACCAATCCACGCAGCGCAGACGACCGATCGCCATTTTATGTACTAGTCTCGATCGCAAAATACTGGGGTTTTTTGTTTCCAATTTTTTGTCAATAAAGAGGCAAAATGGAGGACACAGCTATGCCAAGATTTCAACTTATGGATGACATTCAGCTGCAAGACTTAATCGATTCTGCTGATAGCAAAAATACGAAGTATGCAGTAAAATACGGCATTAACATATTTGAAGAGTTCTTGCGAAATGTCAACACGGACCTCGGACTAGATGTAAACAGACTTCCGAATGCAGACCTGGACGCGCGTTTCCGTTTTACACCATGCCCTAGGCTTTTCGGCAAGAAATTACACGAAACATGCTGTATCCGAAGTCTAAGTTTGTTTATATCGACGTCAAGAATAGCGAAGCCAAAGCTTATGTACAATTTCAATTGGGGATGCGAGGGTCTTCTTGTTCAAGACGGTTTTCCCGATATATTATTGTTTTGTTATCGCTGGGCTAAATTTTGCGAGCTGATCACGCATCCTCACGCTCTTAGAGTATTGCGTATTAATGGATAAAAATAAATGATACGACTAGGAAGATCAACTAGTATAGAGAGTTAGCTAGCGCTACGTGACGTTTTCAGAGTTCTGGTGGTGTGCAGAGCGCCGAGGCAAGATGTGGACGACTAGACTCCGAATACCAGTCGGTTTGTAAAATTTTATTGGAGAAAAGCCTAGGGCAGGGTGTAAAACGGAAACGCGCGACCTGGACAAGATCCTTCAAAAATTCTATGCGGGTTGCAGGCAGAAGAACGGCGATTATTACAGCAAGAAATCAATGCTAACGATAGACCTTCCTGCACCGTCATCCTTTTTTTCGGTATATAAAATATATATTGACTGCTTTTAATATTCGAGGCATAGTTGTTTCTATAGGGTCTCGGGAAACTCACGACCTGCTATGACCCCGCGGCGCAAGCGCCTTGGGGTCATAGCAGGTTGTGAGTTTCCCTTGACCCTATAGAAACCACTATGCCTCTCAAAGCAGTCAATATATCCTTACCATTGTACGGCCATATATGAGCTATTTTAAATTTATCAAAATTTACCGGGAGCACCGGTAAATTTTTATATTCGATTTTTCTCGAAAGCAGAAGTGTGTTAGGGGCTACAATTTATTGTGGTTTAATACATCTACAGGGGCATCCAAATATATTAAAATTGTAAAGAATCACTATCAACCAATTTTTCAAAATTTCCCAAAACTTTGTAATACCTTTAATGTCTATTCACTGAACTTATTTGTCCTGGTTTGCTTGTCAGCCCTAATATTAGCGGTTGACTGGAAATAATGAATTATTCATTATACAAACTTATCTTCTACTTACTTCAGTCAACCGACCTGATCTGATACATTAATCTTGATCATTTCGCCGGAGTACTCGTCAATTTTTGAAGTTTTTCTTTATTCTCTCTCTCTCTCTCTCTCTCCCTCTCTCTCTCTTTATATATATATATATATCTATCTCTCACTTGTTTCAATATACAGTGCGTCCCAGAAAAAACGAAACCGAGAAGTATCGATGTTTTATCATAACTTAATCACAACCATAATTAATGAATGATACATATTTGAAAAGCTTAGAGTCTCCTCTTTCACGTGATGCTACTCACGTGATGCACATTTCCCGCATGAGTGATTAAAAGCAATTTGAAGGAAGGAAACCAAAAAGTAATTTGGCGGGCGCTATCTGAATTTCAAAGAGAAATTCATATTTATAGAAAGTTTATTTTCTGCTCTTTCATATGATACCTCAATCAAGAAAAATGAGCCAGGAATAACAAAGTTCTGTTTGTTTAAAGTAGTGCTTGCATTTCCATAATTTTATTAAACGAATTCGTTTTCACTGGCTGCCTGCCGTATCAATAAACGAAATTAACAAAAGACTTAACTCCGTTTCGTTCACAATTAGCCGTAGACGAGAGTCTTCATGCATGGCTGATTGTCAACGAAACGGAGTTAAGTCTTTTGTCAAATCTGCTTTTTGCTACGGCAGGCACCCAGTGAAAACGAATTCGTTTGTTAAAATTATGAAAATGTAAGGGCTACTTTAAACAAACAGAACTTTGTCATTCCTCGCTCATTTTTCCTAATTGAGGTGTCATATCAAAGGGCAGAAACTCAACTTTCTAGAAATGTGAATTTTTCTTCGAAATTCAGATACCGCCCGCCAAATGTCTTTTTGGTTTCCTTCCTTCAAATTGCTTTTAATCACTCATGCGTGAAATATGCATTATCTGAGTAGCATCACATGAAAGAGGAGACTCTAAGCTTTCCAAATATGTATCATTCATTAATTATAATTGTGATTAAGTTATGATAGAACATCGATACTTCTCGGTTTCGTTTTTTCTGGGACGCACTGTAGAGTTAACCGCACTTTTACTTGAGCAAATTTTGTCGCTATTTATTTATCTACATTTGTTTATCTGTTCATTTACATCGCATATCAGAAGGGTGATTCAAAGGCAACTCACTCCAGCCCCATGTATTTACACAATATCATGGTCCTACCGTAGTTGGCCTTATGCCTCAGTCACACCTTTGCGTATTGCGTGTATTTATGGCAAGCCGTTTTAACATTTATTCCTATTTCTTGATATCAAGAACTACCATTGCCATACAACAGAATATCATTCCTTGATATCAAGAAATAGGAATAAAATTAACGTTAAAACGGCTTGCCATAAATACGCAGCAATACGCAAGCCAAATACGCAGATTGTGTGACTGAGGCATCACAGCCTTTTTTTGTTCTCTAGATCCGCTATTTGTTTATTTACATTTGTTTATCTGTTCATTTACATCGCATAACTCAATATCATGGTACAACCGTAGTTGGCCTTATGCCTCAGTCACACCTTTGCGTATTGCGTGTATTTATGGCAAGCCGTTTTAACATTTATTCCTATTTCTTGATATCAAGAACTACCATTGCCATACAACAGAATATCATTCCTTGATATCAAGAAATAGGAATAAAATTAACGTTAAAACGGCTTGCCATAAATACGCAGCAATACGCAAGCCAAATACGCAGATTGTGTGACTGAGGCATCACAGCCTTTTTTGTTCTCTAGATCCTTTAGACAAATAATAAAAAAAGCCTCGTCCATTTTGAGGTTACCATGAAACACTACTATTATGCTCTTTCATTATATCTGACTTTTCCCCCAAATGTGTTTTGCATTTTTCTCGATAATTATTTTCTTTTTCAATTGCTTTACAAGTATCATTATTATAATCATGTTCAGATAACTATTGCTACGTCAGGAAACGCCATAAATCAAGTATGTGTCTCCAAAAAAAAGGAAACCGGATTTCATGGCAGAAATCTTTATCATAATTGATTATTTCCTAGATGAGATATATACGGATGAAAAGCTCCGTTTCTCTTCTCTTATTTGATGCACTACTTATTATTCATAACTCTCGCGTGAATTAATTAAATCAATGGAAAGTGATGCAACCAAAAAATAATAATTTGCACGCACAAATTGCAACTTTGAGTGAGTAATTATTTACACTTCTTCTCCTTCTTCTTCTTCTTCTTCAACATCATCTTCTCGATCTTCTTCTTCTTCTCTTTAACAAAAATAATCTTACCATGAACCGGACTGATTTTTTTTTCGTCTTTACAAAAAAAAACACGTTGTGACTCGATCTTAAATGTTTGATTGCTAGAAACTGCCGTCATTGGATTCTCTCCAAAAGCTTTTTTTGTGAGTGTGTGGACAGAATAATTCACTATTATGCCAATTCGCACTTATTGTTATGTGATGAGATCGGGCCTATTGCTTCCAATAAAATCTCAAATGAGGAAGCTCGCTATTAGCCTAATGCGCCATAGAGCTTTGTCGTAGGTAACAATGTACTTTCAGACAATGCCAGCATATATAATATGGCAAATCCTACCACTGTAAATGCAAAAGATAGGATGAACAACAATTTGCCGTGTGAAGTGAAAATCTCAAATTCATTTTTAAAAAGTGCAACCTTTTGTTATAAAACAAAAGTGCAGTACCAATCCGAGAAAGCAGATCGAAAGAGCCTTATGGGATAATTCCGCATTCAGGAAAATTAATGAATGTTCAAAAGAATGTGAAAAGCTTCTCATTACAAAGATATACAAAGATGCAATTAAGCAAAGATGCTTAATTCTGAAACTCATGATTTGAAGTACATGTACCAATGACCATTTTTGTCGCTTCATTATCTTTTGCATGTATTTGTTCCTTATTTCATCTATTTCATTCTATAAACGTGATGCATTTATTTCTTGTAATTATGTATTTTGTTGAATATGACTGTAACGCCAGTGGAAAACAATTTTCTATGTAACTTGTTTGCAAAGACCAAATAAAATATCTTGTATCTTGTATCTTGTATCTTGTATTATGTATATTGTATGCCTTTGCCTACTGGAACCGGGTTGTCCCTGTAATAAGCCTTTGGGGGTTAGACAATTCAGAAATCAACGGCTTAACATCTGCCAGTGATCATATATATTCTTTAAAAAAATCTTTTGAATGTTGTTGCTCATTTCGATCTTCTTAAAATTGTGAACATTCGAAATTAAAAAAAAATTGTTTAATAGATTCTATTTTGACGGTGATTGCGTCTCCCCCACGTACCCCATCTCTTCACCAATAAGATTACACATACAGTGAATGCAGATATTATCTGTCTTCTGCCTCTCAATGTGCTTCACCGCACCTTTTCCAGTTGTTGTTCACCACATTTGTATTGAAACACTACCAGACCCTTCATTTCCATGTTCTTCCTATCGCGAGCAAAAATGGATGATTTGTCTATCGTCAAAATGATTTTAATTTTAAGAAAATCATTAATTTTCATTTTTTAATAGTCAAGATCGTATTTTTGACGGTGAGTGCAGATTGCGTCTCGATCCCCCACGTCCCCACTCTTCACCAAGTACACATATAGTGAACGTAGATATTCTCTGTATTCTGCACTCTTATTTCCACGGCGTCAAATTTCACTCTAAATGGCGTCAGCTGGGAGTCAACTCTATTCCTAGTTAACGTGACACGGATTCCGAATCACCTTGACTCTGAATTGAGTCAATTCTCAGCTGATGCCACACAATCCGAGTAAAATTGATAATATTAGAGTTTCGATTATGAAAATTACTTCAAAAACGGAAAGTATATTGCAAATTCGACTTGTAGAAATAATAAATTCACAAGAAAATGGTTTCAATTCAGAAATTTGTTTACTTAAAATGATATTTTTTCTGTATTTGTTTTTCTTTCCATGAGTGTCAGAAATAAACTATTGATTTGTTAGTTTTCTGTTAACTCAACAGTTCAACAATACTTGTATCTTGAAAAGCCAATTTTATTTATGTTATAAATGTAAATTACCTTGAATATATATTTTGTTAATTTGTTTCAAATGAAAATCAATAAAATCCCTGTGGAGGGAAAAAATATGGAGAAAAAAAAATTGATTCGGAATCCGTGTCACTTTAACTAAGAATAGAGTTGACTCCCAGCTGACGCCATTTAGAGTGAAATTTGACGCCGTGGAAATAAGAGTGTGTCTCTCCACATTAATGTGGTTCTTAAATTGTGTTCACTACATTTGTATCGAAACACTACCAGACCCTGCATGTTCTTCCTATCGCGAGCCGAAATGGAAAAAATTACCTTAAAACAAAAAAAATTGTGTATCATCAAAAAGATTATAATTTCAAGAAAATCATTCCTCTTTCAACAAAATCTTCTTGGTATGACCGTTGACTAATTGCTTCTTTTCACATCTTTACCATTAGTCAATGTTGGTATCAAGAGTATTTTCTTTTCTGGGTGAATTAAACGGGGGATTGCAGGTACATGTATATCATTTGTCAAACAAACTAAATTCACATTTGTCCAATTCAAATTTGATTGTAATTTAATCATGACTGTAGTAAATTACGGACTGTCGATCTTAAGGTCAGCGGTTCGAGTCCCACCGCGGCACTAATGTCCTTTGGCAAGACATTGATCTAAATTTGCCACACTCGACCCAGGTGACGTAAATGGGTACCTGGCAGGAATTAATTCCTTGAAATGCTAGAGCGCCGCAGTGGCTGCCTTGCTAAAGCCAGGGAAAAAATCGGGGCAGCGCCAGGAGCGTCATGTACGTGAAGGACATGTACGCTATATAAGGAGCCACCATTATTATTGTTATTAAATATAATTTGTCCTTCATAAATCATTCGTGGAGGAACGATTTACTTGAAAGTGAATTCATTTTATGATAGACAAAGAATTTTTTGTAATATTATGCGCAATCAAATTATATTTCCCCTTTTTGTTTCCCGTAACTTCCATTAAATATAATATTTAGAAATGTTAGATTTGGTGCTTTCTCTGCGTTTAGTTATATCCCTTCAAAAACCAACCAATTCTTCATTGCATCTCAATATAATCACCCCGATTTTTCTTGGTCAATATGACAAAATGAAACGCCCACATTTAATTCTACGTTTGAATTTGTAATCAAGAAAGCAAATTGAATATGATCATACGTTGTAAGCTTTAGCACTTTGAAACTTTGACGGAAAAGAGCATCTATATGTAAGGGCTCAGTAGAAATATCCTTAAAGCTTGACAAAGGCCACACTTTACATCAAATGGCTGCGCACCTGGGAATATACTCAGCAGTTAAGGACGTGTTTTATAAATAATTATTCTACTTTTTTTCTTTTTCAAAGGTACACATTTTTGTATTGATTTCTCTTTATTTTCAATGTAATTATATATTGTATAGACTTTGCAAAGCACTTATAATTGCGATTTGTGTAACTTGTTGAAAATGAAAATCAATTATACGAGTCATGAAATGAAAATGAAAGGAATTTGAAAGTGTTCTGGTATGAATTATGGCAATTGCCTACATTTTCATTAGTTCCAAAAGCAGATTGTTTAAAACAGGGTCTCAAATTCTGTCGAGAAATAAATAAATGGCAATTATCGGTAGCCTTGCCCGTCATCTACTGAAATGTGTCAACATAAATAATAGTAATAATAATAATTATCGGTTCTTGAATAGCGCATATCACATTATAACGCCTCTATGCGCCTTCAAAGAGCTTTGGAAATGATTACCTGGGCTTTAGTCTGGCTGTCATTAAGGCGCTCTGGCATTTCAAAGAGTTAATTACATCACAATGACGTACTACGTAAGACGAATATGATTTATATTGCATAGGCTATTGAATTAAATTGAATTGTACTTCAGTTGATTCCTCGAAAGTCTTTGCGATCGTGCTTTTGTAAAGGGTCAAAAGTATTCAAATAAGTTCAATTCATTTAAATTCATTTATTTCCAAAAAAAACTCATAAAAACAGTGAAATGTGTAAAACAATGCAGAAACAACAAAAATCGATTTATTACATTAGAAATGCAGTAAAGACCAATACATAACAATCATGACAATTGAGTATAATGTAGAGGGACTAGCAAAGGCCTAAGGCCTATCAAGGGCTTATCCCCAGCGAGGTTGAGATGACAAAAAAATGAAGCTAACAACTATACAATCATTAAGAGCAAAATATGTGACAATGTGAGACTATAAAAGCAGAGTAGCAACAACAACAAGTACACAATGATTTATTTTGAAATTAAGGCCATTTAAAAAATATACATGTTTAGCGTCCCCGCCCGCTTCGTTTTTTTGGGGTCGCCTCCTATTTTTGGGGGTGATTTTTTTGTACTTTTTTAGACACTTCATGATCATTTTGAAGCGTAAATTTGTTAGGGCTTCAATATTACACCATATCAAAGACACTGATGACACGTAGGACCACGTATCTCAGATTTAACATTGTTAAACGATGCCTTTAAGTGTAAATACACAAATATAGCTCGTTACAAACGAGGCGTCGATTTGCCTGACGTAGATTTGCGGTATAAGTATATTATTATGAACTAATTAACTGAAAACAATTTGTTGTGTTTTTCTTAGAATTTTTGTTTAAACACTTTTGAAAAGGCTTTTATTATTATCAGCACATTACTGCTGCTCTTATAATATGTGAGATTGGGCGGATAACATTCAGCTATTGAAGTGAGATCCATTGAAATGAAAACACAATACGGCAGTTACTCGTATTTCTGCTTGGAAATTAATTAATTCATATTTTCGAGCAATTTGATAAGCTTCCGACACAAGATCATCAAGGACAAAACTACTAGGAGATGAGAGCTCTTGCATGATTGAAAATATATAATTACGGAGGGGGGGGGGCACTCATTTTTCCGTAAATTCGTTTTTCCCGAAATTTCCGCATCAGGGGATTCATATTTTCGAAAATGAAATAGGTTTCACAAGACCGAAAATGAATTGCATTACTCCTAAGATTCATCATCCCACAATTTTTTTTATTCCAAAGTTTGTTTGTCCGAAGGCTAATAATTCGGAAATGAAATAAGGTTAATTATCCCAAGGTTTTTAATTACAAAGATGAGGAAAGTTGAAGATGCGTGTTAAATTCTGAAATTACTCAGGATGTTTTTTTATTTTATCATTTTCGGAGATAAATTAACCTTTGGGAAATTGACACGTGATCTGATTAGAGTTCAGTCCCCTCTTTATGTGAAGTAGACATTTTGATTTTGAAACTTGCGTCTTCTAGCCAACAATGCCTAAGTGGTACCCGTTGGTCCCCCATGGTCCCCTTTTTCTTATGTAAATTGAGAGCTGATTTGATGAGATAACCACCTGCCAGTGACATGCAGGGAGGTTTTCACCCCTCCTGGCCAAACTAGTGCAGACAGGCTTTAAATTAAAAACATGACAACAAAAAATGGGGGGGAAATCTGATTACCGACAGGCAGCTAACGCAGAACACGTTTATCATGCTATTATTAGTTTATTAACAACACGCTTTTCTTTTATGAGAGCAAGTTGTGCATTCTCATTTTTAATCCTAGTGATGATTGCACATATTATGTATTTGCAATAATATACAGCTGTACCAAAATCTTTGCGCGGCACACATTGTGAAATGTCGTCTTTGTTGAATGAGTACATTTAACACAAAAAGAACAGACAATAGTTAATTTGCTTAGAATGATTCTGAGCTATAAATTAAACATTACATCAGCTAATATTTACATATAAGTTTTTTTACATGATTTATATACTGTTACATAATTATTATGAATCTAAAAAATCTGTACAATTTGCTTTTAAAATAAATGAGCTAAACGAAAACTATTTATACTTCTTGCGCATAAGTATGGTGATGATGATGATGAACAGTATTTGTATGGCGCCATATATCTGTTTTAAAAAAACATTCAAAGGCGCGAGCTCCTCCAATAAAATTAGCATTTAAATGTCTGAAGAAAGATGTGAGTTTTGAGTGAAGCTTTGAAGTGGTCCAGGTTGTCAATTTCGCGAATAGATGATGGGAGGGAATTCCACAGGCGAGGAGCAATAGAAGAAAATGCCCGGTCTCCATATCCCTTGAGATGAGTAATGGGCATCTGGAGAGTAAGGCCAGATGAGCGAAGTCCAGGGCGAAGATGACGCCGCTCGATTAAAGATGACACATATCATGGGGTCTGACCATGAATTGCCTTAAATGTGAGCAGCAGGACCTTGAATTCAATTCTGCTCTTGACAGAAAGCCAATGTAGCTCAGCCAGGACAGGAGAGATGTGATCATGCTTCCTCAGCCCAGTAAGCAAACGTATCCTTCCTTTGTAAGTTTTCAAATTCAAGTTTATTTCCACTCAGACAATAAAACATAAAAAAACACTATCTCGGCGCTATTGCACAAAATTCATGTCGCACGTGTTTTTACTGTACTTACTAATAAAATAAACATATAATTATCAAGTTATGACGTTCTATTTAATATATGAGGCTCATTCTTGAAAATAACAGTTATTCCACTGACCATGTCCTGCCAAATAATGAGAAATTAGCAAATACATGTGATGTAACAGTGAAAAACCACGTGTCGCAAGTCATATATTTCATATATTTCCATTTGTTGCAAAAAATGGTAACTGGCCACGGCCCAGAAACTCAATGAATTTTAATATAACTGATAGCTCCGCCAAATTCAAGTAAAAATTTTGGTATGAACTTCTTTTTTTTTCTTGTGAGAATGAAATGAAATGTGTCCCCAAATCCATTGAAACATACGTTACCTTATTTCAGATCAAGAATTAATTTATTTCCAACATCATGATTTTCCTTATTTTCATTCATATTAATCACTGAGTATATCATAATAATAGACAGCCATGCAATTTTATTCATGGGTAGAAGATGGATTATAGAAACCGAAATATATATATATTCTATAGAAAAGTGCGATTTAAGAGATGTAACATACGTTACCATGATTAGAGTAATATGTACGAACCAGTGTTGCTGAAATGCATCCTCTAAGTTAGCGGCGGTAAAATGGAAGTCAGGTAGTCCTTGAAATCACCATAGCCATATATTACTCCCATCATGTAACAAACGTGATGAAACATACGTTACTACTTGTGTAGGCCTGAACCTTTTTGGAGTTCAAAAGATATATTCTTAATTACAACGAGTGTGAGCCATCTACGGACATTAACAGAAAGCCCAACAACCACTTTCTATGACGTTAATGGCGGGATAGCCCTACCTTCATCTTTGGTTGCATTGGAAGCTGACCAGTATATCTAATTTCATTAAAAATTTGTAGGGGTTTTACTCGACTTAATATTTGAGTGTATTCTAGGTGCATCAATGAGCCAGGGCTTCTTAAGAAGTGCTAGAAAACCAAGCAATAGTTTTAACCACTGTTACATCGATTTATTATGCCCTAAAAGTTACTACTAAGAGTAAATGACAACGTAACGTATGTTTCAATCGTAGTAACGTAGGTTTACAAAAAGGGAGGTTGTTCCATAGAATGATGATACATGGCAGATTTATTTTGCAAATTGTAGATTGATGTTTATTATAAGCTAGTAACCGAGTTCCTTTCCTTATTAGAGGTGTAATTTTGTTTATAATTAGCTGTATAAATGTAGATCTGTAGATCAAACTATTAATCACTTCAGGTAATATTTATGATTATTTCAAATTTATTTTCTTTAAATCCTATGAGATAGGAAAGCCCTTGTAAGGGTTGTATATTTTATGAAAACTATACCGTTTTTTTACATTAAAGCACTCCAGTAGTACTAACAATCTGATTGAATTGTAATTGATTGAATTTAGTTTATTACGAAATTCATTGGCTGATAAATATACACGTATGTCATTGTAACGTAAGTTTCAAATGACAGTAACGTAGGTTTCAGGATTCATTACCGAGTTTTGAATACCGGATAGTGATTTTACCCCCAGCCAATAAACCTTTTGTGTTTTCAAGATTTATGCAGGATGTGTGTCTGTTTATTAAATATATTTATTTTGTTTTTCTTTCATGCTTATCTTTACAAACTTTACTACATCTTATTGTTGACATTTTAACACTGGATTATTGAATGCCAACATTTCAAACGCAATTAAGATCTAAATTTATCGACTTAAAAATCACTTAGTGTTACTATTAAGGGTTTTTCTATTTCATTGAATCATTTTGAGAATGCATTTTACTCTTTCAATCTTTTCCATGCATACGATAATACATGTACGCCAGTATATTGTCAGACTTTGAAAACATGTAATTTACGTTACCTGTTACGAAACCTACGTTACCGCGATTGGTGACACAATTGAAATATCACATGGTGTCCATTCTTAAACTCAATGACTGAAATTAAAAACTGATCATGAAAGGACTTCATGAATGTTAAAAGCATATCTCTGACTTTAAGATATATTGTTCAAAGTAAAAAGATACGATTTGTGATTTTGTCTATCATAATTATTTCGGTGTACATACTGATGTTTTGAAAATTTTGATTTTCCAAAGTGATTTCGTAATAAAACTGAATGAACATAATTGATGACCTGCATTAAATTCGGGCACTATGTTGCATATTTTAAAAGTAACATACACTTACCATTCAATAGAAATATCTTTTACCACAACTTTTTAAAAAGTGTATCGTTCGGTAACGTAAGTTTCACACTCGAATTTACATGTCATAACGAGAACTTGCATATTAAGCCAATCAGCAAACATCACATGCCAACAATTGCAGGATATTGACTTGACCATGTATGCATTCTTTTCATAATAAAATGATATGTTTTGAGCAAAGTTTATTTTTTTGGTATTCTGACTTTCTAATTGCGCCGATATAGTGGTTTTGAGCCGTTCTAATATCTTAACGCATACACATTTTAAAAAAAAAGCTCTTCTGACCATACCTGACCCACAACCTACAGATAACCCAAGTGAACCTTTCACAATTGAAGAAGTAGAGACGGCAATAAGACTATTGAAGAACAACAAGGCCTGCGGGTGGGACAAAATAGCTGCCGAAACTCTAAAGGCTGGTGGACAACTAATGAGACAACTCCTGCTCAAAATAATAAATGCAGCATGGTCGGAAGGTGAAACCCCGGAAGACTGGAGCAAGGGTCTTATCACTCCAGTGTTTAAGAAAGGAGACAAGCTGGATCCATCCAACTACAGAGCTATAACTCTACTCTCCATACCCGGGAAAGTTTTCTGTAGAATGGTCCTCATGAGAATACAAGGAACCATCGAGAATCATCTGACAGAGGAACAATGTGGATTCAGAAGTCTTAGGGGCACCACAGATGCTGTGTTTGTCGTCAGACAGATCATCGAAAAGGCCAGAGAAAGAAGGATACCAATCCACCTGAACTTTGTTGACTTTAAAGCAGCATTTGATACCATATGGCGAGAAGCTCTCTGAAAATGTCTGCGTTCCATTGGAGTGGACAAGTCCTTAGTTGACCTCATAGAGAGCATGTACAAACAAACCAAATGCTCTGTTATGGTGAATGGAAAGATAACTGAATGGTTTGATGTCATAACTGGGGTAAGACAAGACTGCCTCCTCTCTCCAAGTCTCTTCAACCTATTCCTGGAATATGTGATGAAGGACATCCAACAACTAGAAAGTGGAATACAGATGGGTGACATGCGTATCAACAACATCAGATATGCAGATGACACCACCCTGATGGAACTCGTATTTGAAAACCTCCAAATCTCAACAAATAAACTGGAGAAGGCTTGTAGAAGATGGGGTATGAAAATCAATGCAACAAAATGCAAAGTCATGACAGAGGATCAACAAGATATTTCACTTAACAACACCAACATTGAGAAAGTGGAAAAATTTGTCTTTCTCGGCAGCACAGTTCCATCCATAGAAGAGGACGTGAAGAGACGTACAAGACTGGCTGCTTGGGCATTCGGAAGACTGAAAAGTGCCATCTGGTCCAACCAAGATATTTCTTGGAGACTCAAAGTCAGGATCTACAGAGCACTTATCCTCCCTATTGCCACATATGGAGCAGAATCCTGGACTCTCCGAAAATCTGATAGAAATAAGCTTGAAGTATTTGAAATGAGGTGTCTCCGGACCATCCTTGGAGTTCACCTAATGGACAAGATTAGGAACGAAGAGATCAGGCAGAGACTGAACATCCCAAGCACCATATGCGAGGAAATCATCAAACGCCGCTTAAAATGGTTTGGCCATGTTTTACGCTTGCCGCATCACCGCCTACCATACCAAGCATACCAGAATGACTTTAATGTAAGCAGACCTCGGGGACGCCCTCCAAAGAGATGGAAGGACCAAGTTCAATACGATGTGGGATTATCCACACAAGAGGCAGAACAACGAGCCCAGGACAGATCAGACTGGAGCATGATTTCTCGTAGGGGAGCAAGGGGACACACCGTCCTATATGCACCTAAGTCAAGTAAGTCATACACATAAATACATACTTAAAGGGAAAGTCCACCCTGATATAAAGTTGGTTTTAATAAAAACAGAAACATAAACGGATCAGGTCCGTGATAGTTTGAGCAAAATTGATTACAAATTAGAAAAAAAACTATAAATTCTTAAAGTTACGATCAATCAAACACAATTTGACAACTCTGTGATGTATCTTGAGCGGTTCACCCCACCCCATGTGCTCTGTACTTTAACAAAAATCAGAAATTTATATTTTCCAATTAATCAAAAATCAGTCATACGTGCACCCTAAATAAAGTCATTGCAAATAGGTTTCTGTATAACCCCCGTATGAAATAAATATATTCCGTCATTAATAACTCAGAAAATAAAAGTTTTTGACATTTTTGTACAAAGCTAATTGGACAGGAGCTCGCAAAATACGTCACCGAGTTGCCAGTTTGTGCTTGATTGTGTGCAGATTTCACTCAACTTTTACTTATTTGTATCTATAATTTCTCTGCTTCTTTTAAAACCAACTTGATATCAGTGTGGCCTTCTCCTTAAACAATATACAGCAAGCGAGAAAGCGGGGTAAAATTGGTGAAGGAACCAAAACAGGGCAACGTCATGTAAAATACTAGCATAGAAAGAAAGAAAATACATAATTATTAATATTTACAAGTATGGTAATCCACAGCTTATGAGTAAATACAATTACTTCAGGGATTTAATAAGAAACACTTAACTTTCTAAGTAAGAGAGGAGGTTTTTTTTTTTATTTTACAATTAACACAAAGATGACTTATTATCATATTCATGATTTAGCATAATGTATGAAACAAATATATTTCTAAGGATCACCATAATGACTATTTAATAGTGTATTCGTGTGCAAATAATATCAGGGCCCCGTCTTATGTACCTGTAAGAGTAAGTGGACTTTAAACTTTCGATTGATAGGAGGACTTGCGATTAATTTGGACCACAAACAACTCCTTATAAGCCGGGGTCCAGAATTATGGATTTTTCTTTAATTTGTTGTTTACCACTACTGAAAATGTGCGAGCATAAAGACGTATTACGCAATGCGAACATGATTTATATGGCTTACTTCGATGATCGGGTCATCGCGTCGGGTCGGGTGGTCGTGGTCGTGATTTTAATGTTTGAGTTTGAGTTGAGTTTGAAGTTTCCAAACAAAAAGTACATCAATATAACAATCAAAAGTGAATAGTTAACATTGAAAGGATAAGTGGGACCAGAAAATAGCATTTAATGCTAATCGTGTCTGGTACCACTAACACACACAAGTATCACAGCAATGAATGAGAATGTAATGAATAAATTATAAATAAAGATATGAATAACTATTGAATACATACTTAAGCTACAAGCTTTTCTACATCTAGGCTTGAAGTATGTACTGTGATTAAATACAAAGCTTTGGTATTTTACACTGAAATAAAAGATACAGAATTACATAACATAATATTTACAAAAAGGCAAGAACCTCGGTTCAAAGTTAAAAACAATTATATTAACATTAGTGATATTAGAGTTCTAAGAAGGCAAGACACTAATGCCTTTTCCCGTGCAGATAGGAGACACATTAGATGACACATGAGATGCACATGAGATGAGACACATAAAGCATTTTAAAGGACAATTCTACTCACAAAGCTGTGTTGGTGTATAAAACTTCTTTTAAATAATAATAATCTGTTTTAGTTTCATCATGAAGAATAACTTTTCATGTGATTACACATTTATTTAAAGCACTGTTGAATGTGATTATATGATATGCTACTTTCATAATGAGGTACAATTCTTGATTTGAATGAAAATCTCTTTACAATTCTGTCGAAAGCGCCTGTTGAGTGGCCAGTAAATGAAAATGTTAATGGCCGAGTTGATTTCGTACAAACGAAAAAATATGGCGTATACAGTGTGGTGTAAATCCGATCGGCTCATGAAATCGCGACGTATTTCAACCGGAAGGTAACGTCCTATGATCGCCGGTAACCAGCTGACGACGTAAAACGCGGTCACCCAGCCAAGCATCAGCGTCAGGCGATTCTCCCCTTGCCGGCTAGCAGCGGTTGTATCTACCGCAGCGGTAGCGGTAGCAGTACCCGGTTGCGCTGCGGAGACGTTTCTGCCCGGAGGTAGTGACTGGGCTGCGGTATTTAGAGGATTATTTGCAGGATGAATTGCTTCGAGGGTACCATTATGCTTGGCGTTAGAGAGAGACAAGAACCGTCCTAAGACATGTTCCCTGTCTGATGAGTTCCTCTCGTTTGTATCAGCAGAACCTGACGCACTTTGACCGGGACCACTACCGGAGACACCGGGTAGAGCCACGTTGCCTTCCGCATCTGTTCTCGAGGGTTCGCTGGCGGTTAGAGCTGCTCGGATCTTCGTCTGCCGACGTAACGCAAAGACAATACGCGTATACACCGCGGTCAAAAGACAAGGCACGAGCACCATAAAGCTCTGGACAACGTATCGGTCGTAGGTTGTAAACCATTTCAATTCCGGGCTGTAGAGGCAATCCTTGATGGCCGGTTCATACCGCGCCGCAGCTAAAGATGGACCAGACAGCAGCAAGGTACCGAGCAAGCAGAGTACCATGATGGCTATAGCAGTTTTGACGCGTGGTCGGCGGTGGATCGGCCGACAAACTGCGAGGAACCGGTCGACACTTATCGCGAGAGTCACCGCCATTTGGGCCAAGGCTATCCATGAGGTGAAAAAGAATTGAAACTGGCAGAAACTATTGCTACTCGCCCAAGGCCGAAACTTGGCTATGATGAAGAGGGATGAGAACAAATCGACCGCTGCGAGACCCATGATGAAAATATCAGTGCCGTTCTTAACTTTCTTCCTCGAGTATCCTGCTAATATCATGACGTTACCTGGTACACCGAGACATATCAGAATGGCATAGAATGCGATAAACACTTCGCGGTTGATAGCCATCTTTTGAACGCTGCAATACCAGTTTCAGGTTCGAAATATCACAAATGCAACATTTTCTTTTCGTGCACCATGTTTGGCTTTCGAGTACCGGATCGAAAGCGCCTTCGGACAATCATTGTTAACAAATTATGAGAAACTTGATCCATCGATTCCTATTTACACGATTGTAGTTCCTTCGAAGTTTCGTTGAGAGAGGATTTAATTCAGCGCGTAAGGCATATAATAAATCATCTATAGTAACCAGCGGGGGAGGTATCAGTTCGATAGAGACTCTACAGTAAAGCTTTTAATTTTCAAAAGGTGAACAAAAACCTCGGAGTTGTAGATCCATAATTCACTTTAACAAAACCGTCTTTTCTATTAAAAACCTGGCTGCATACATGCATTAACTAAAGTGCTCTGCGCGATCATTATACAATTTACTTATAAATTCCGCGCGGGGGACCTGTCATTTTAGTATTGTGTACAAGTTTAATAGGGATGATGATACCTCTAAACAAAAGTGTCTCAGGAGTCCATTATCGCATCGAAATATTATGAAAAGCCATTAGAATGTAGGTTGAACGCTATGAATTGAGTGATTATGAGCGCATAAAATGATATTCACAAATACCTCTAATAGGATGGATGGATGTGATTGAGGTGCATTAAAGGAGATGGAGTAATGATATTATGAATATTGAATATGACTTTTAACATTAAGAAGGACTAAACCTACTCCGTTAAGATGTTATTGGGAGTTTTATGACTTCGATATTAGGCGCAAGAAGGAGGGGGGTGGTGAACGTGAAAAGGCAATTAATTCAATTCAATTCGTTTTATTCATTTCCATTTGCAATAAAAACAATACAAAGATATATACAATAATAAGCATTGCAATAGTGGAGGCATAGCTCCCCCAACAGTAGTTAAGAGTTTTACATATACAAACAAAACTAAAAAAGGAAACATACATGACAAACATGACAGGGACATCGTTCATGGCAGGTAATACAAATGAAAATAATCATTACAAAATCACTAGTTTGAAAACAGTAATAGGTAATGCTGTATAATATGAACATTGGTACAAGAATCAATGATATTTAGATGTAAGATGCTGCTTCAAGTTGCTTTCAATTAAAGAATACCCATTTCATCTTGCTATGACTTTTTTCTTCTTCTCAGAGATGTCATTTGGCGACCATCCCCTGGATCCGGCTGCCTTTATAATCAAGAAAATATTAAATCAACTTTTTAGAAGTCAAGACATGAACCGCTCTCTTTAGAGTTCATTCTTTAAAAAAAATGCTTTTGGTATCTATTTACTAATTTATTCTTTCATTTATTTGCTCATTTATTTATTTATTTATTTATATATTTATTTATATATTTATTTATTTATATATTTATTTATATATTTATTTATTTATTTATATATTAATTATTTAATTCATTCTTTGTTGTTGGATTAATTGTTTATGTATTGACTTATCTCACTGAATACAAAAGGATGAACATTTTCACCATTCAAGTATACAGTGATATCAAACAACATAAAACAAAACAAATTAATACGAGCAAAGCATTTAAATACAGAGTAGAAAAAACAGAACAGGTCGAGAGGAGAGGAGAAGAAGAAGGCGAAGGAGAAGAAGGGGAGAAGGAGAAAGAGGAGGAGAAGAAGAAGGAGAAAAGAAGGAGAAAAAGAAAGAGAAGAAGAAAGACATGAAGAAGGATGAGAAGAAGGAGAAGAAAGATAAGAAGAAGAGGGGAAGAATATAATTATTTTTTTTCAATTCAATTTTGTGTTTTATTGAAACAACCAAATACAATCACAATATTTACAAGTAATTATAAAAAGATTACAAAAAGCAGTACAACGTAGATCAAAACCTCACGAAAAGTAAATTTGCACTAAGATGCGGGCAATTAAATGCACATGTACCTATACAACATTATAAAACAAGCTTCCAATCTTTTAAGTGTGTCTTTATTGAGAAAATCACTCCAAATCGTGGTTGAATACTCTTTGAGCGTGGATTTCTACTGCTAGTGAAAATATCCCTAATTAATACTGACAACACAATACGTGGAGTCACCCCTACGGCTGTATGGATAGTACTCAGTCATCGTCATGACGCCTCAATGTAGGGGGAGTGTGGTGGGGTCTTAAACCCCCTTTTATTTTTTTTTATTTTTTTCTGGCAACGGCCCTGGTCATGGACATTCCTTTGAAGCTAGAAATATACAATATAAGGAGCTTAAGGATAAAATTATATAGGCATAATAGTAAATGAGGGGGAAAATATCACATAGACCCCCCCCCCCCCCCACTCCCCCCTCCCCACCTCAGAGCATCGTCATGAGGAAGGAGATAACCTCATTACGTGGGTGAAAAGGCGCCATTAGTGGTCAAACGTTAATCAACCAGTGGGGCACCGCTTAACAAAAATTGAAAGGCGTATTCCAATATCGTCTATCAAGACCGGGTGATATTAAGACAATGAATCCTCATGAAATATGCATGAACAAAAACCTAATCTGGGAAGCTAACCATTCCAAGAGTACGAAACTGTCAAACATGGTATTGTTTGGGGCATGGGCGGAATTCGGGGGAGGGGATCGACAGGAACGGGATTTCCCCTTTTATAAGGCCAATAAGCCATTTCAAAGTTGCAGTCTGAGCACGAGCAGATAAAGGTCATTGCAGACCAAATTGTGAAATACACGGAGCCAAAACTGGATACGTGCTCATGAAAGTTATGTAATCATATACATGTAGGCCTACATTTACATTTAAAATGTAATCTGTATTCTTTCTGGTACATCATGTTTACTATTCACCATGTAATGATGTTTTCATGTATAAATTATGTATGTCTTTATATTGATTTTTATGTTATGCAGGGCCCCAAGTATAACAGTATTTTAACTACTCATTGGGCTACCCTGTTGAAATAAACACGAAAACAAATAGATAAATAAAAATCATTATTAATTTATGCACAAGCAGTGCACTTTATGATACACAGGTGGAAGTATTCTATGAAAAGAGGAAACAAATACTATTTATGTAGCACCTCCATCGCTGTTAGGAGTGATTATTTTAAAATGTACAAAGTGGGACCTCTTCATATTTTTAAGATCTGTGGATATTCGGAGTCATTTGGGACATGACTTGTGCTTATACCGTGAACTGGTTCAAGCATCCCCGCTATACAGTGCGTCCCAGAAAAAACGAAACCGAGAAGTATCGATGTTCTATCATAACTTAATCACAATTATAATTAATGAATGATACATATTTGGAAAGCTTAGAGTCTCCTCTTTCATGTGATGCTACTCAGATAATGCATATTTCACGCATGAGTGATTAAAAGCAATTTGAAGGAAGGAAACCCAAAAGACATTTGGCGGGCGGTATCTGAATTTCAAAGAAAAAATCACATTTCACGTATCAATAAACGAAATTAACAAAAGACTTAACTCCGTTTCGTTGACAATCAGCCGTAGACGAGAGTCTTCATGCATGGCTGATTGTCAACGAAACGGAGTTAAGTCTTTTGTCAAATCTGCTTTTTGCTACGCCAGGCACCCAGTGAAAACGAATTCGTTTGTTAAAATTATGAAAATGTAAGGGCTACTGTAAACAAACAGAACTTTGTTATTCCTGGCTCATTTTTCTTGATTGAGGTATCATATGAAAGAGCAGAAAATGAACTTTCTAGAAATATGAATTTTTCTTTGAAATTCAGATACCGCCCGCCAAATTACTTTTTGGTTTCCTTCCTTCAAGTTCCTTTTAATCACTCATGCGTGAAATATGCATCACGTGAGTAGCATCAACTGAAAGAGGAGACTATAAGCTTTCCAAATATGTATCATTCATTATATGGTTGTGATTAAGTTATGATAAAACATCGATACTTCTCGGTTTCGTTTTTTCTGGGACGCACTGTATATAGCTCTCGCCTCTCTTATCTATTTTATTTACACACGGTAGCCACATCAGTGTCAATGCTAATGGCCCTGTCATTATTATTACCAAGCATTATACCAGCGCCGCATAATTAGATGGGTCCATAATAACAGCGTAATCCTGTTAATGACTACGATGCATTCGCGTGGCCCTGATACAGCGGTGTATCCAGGCATTCATTTGGACTCGCATGCAGAGGAGGGAAGGGGATGGGACTTCAATTGGGATTCATGCCAGGCGCGGATCTACGGGGGGGGTTAGGGGGTTTAAACCCCCCCCCCCCCTTGGGCGCCCCCCCCCCCCCCCCCCAAAAAAAAAAAAAAAAGAAAGGAAAAAAAAAGAAAAAAAAGAAAGAAAAAAGAACGCACGCTGGAGAGAAACCCTTTCAAGTGCAAATATTGTGAGAAGATATTCAACTCATCTGGTAACTTAACCAAACATATGATAACTCTGGATATAACTGTGTATTAAACTGTTACTTGATTTAAAAAGACGTTATCATGCACTGCTTTTTATGGTCTCCATTGTGTTAATAGATGCCAGGAAATCATCACTTACGGGGTTCAAATTAGCCTATAATCTAGGCGGAGTGCCGAGCTTTTTTCTTTGCTGCTAGACTAACCTTAAGCAGAACGTCTGATACGGCGAGACTACGAACCGTGAGTCGCGAAGCGGCGCACAGTGGGCCAGGGAGGAACTAAAGTGCGCCAAAACTCATGTATGGGGATTTATTTTTTATAAATCCAGAGGAAATATTTGGATTTCCAAGAATTTTCGCTTAAATTTTATTACCAACATTTTCTCTGATGTCTAAGCTTTAAGTTGATACCAGATTTGGCTGCCCGATTCTGCCCGTTATTATGTTAGAGCCGTTTTCCTTGCAACATTGCCCCGAAAAATGTGTTTATTTTGGTCCGCGGTGGCAGAAAAAGTGTCACGCGCCCCCTCGCGCCGTGATTTATGACCACGAATCCTTCATGATCAGCCGCGAACCCCCAAAAAACACATTTTTCGGGGCAATGTGGCAAGGGAAATCGGCTCTAACATAACAACGGGCAAGATCGGGCACCCAAATTTGGTATCAACTTGAAGCTTAGACATCAGAGGAAATGATGGTAATAAAATTTAAGCGGTACACCGCGGAGATCTAAACATTTCTTCTGGATTTATAAAAAACATGGATAATTAGTCCATTTTTCAGTGAATAACCCTATAATATATCATGAAGATTGTGTTTCTATTAATTTCAACACATTCATTCAACGAAATGAACTATCAGGAATATGTTAGAGCAATTTCATATCAATAACTTAAAAACTTCATGTTGAATTGAAAGATTTATAAAATAAGTCACTTTTGCACTAAAACTGTGAATATGTAGGATTTTGCTGTTTGAAGTAGTAAATTTATACCCTTATTGTGCATACCGGAATTAAATATTTCACTGATGTATTCCTCTATGTATTACCTTTCAACTGGGCAAGAAAAAAAATTGAAAAAAATAAATCACCAAAACTTAGTTTTGGCGCACTTTGGTTCCTCCCTGGCCCACTGTGCGGCGGTTCGTAGTCTCGCCGTATCAGACGTTCTGCTTAAGGTTAGTCTAGCAGCAAAGAAAAAAGCTCGGCACTCCGCCTAGATTATAGGCTAGGTTCAAATAAACACCCCCAAAAAAATCGGCTCGCCGCTTCGCGGCTCGTGGACGCATCGTCATTATCGCATCGTCATTATTTTGGTCAAACCCCCCCCCCCCTTAGCAAAAAGCTAGATCCGCCCCTGCATGCTCAACTTCAAAATGTGTACGTGGAACTGATCTGAGAAAAAAAAGGAATTAATAATAATAATAATAATTACGATGTTAATAATTCTGTATTTTTTTACACAGGGTAGATCATTAGTATCAATACCGTTGTCTCTGAGGGCCCTGCAATCATATTGTTACCCAGGGTTTAGCCGAGCTATAGAGAAACTTTAGTTTATTATGCGTTTTATAAATATTGTATTATTGTTATTAAAAGGCGCTCAAGCATTCAAATAATTTATACTTTTCGGTCATTAGGATCAAAATTTGTTGTTTACGTGAATGGCCGCTGGATTATTGCTAATCAAAATATTAGCGTTTTCTGCAAAAAATATGGGGAAGTTTTAAATCCCGTCTGTGCTAGTTTAGCCATGAGGGATTAGACCCCCCAGGGTGGTCACTGACAGGTGGCTACCTCATCAACTCAGCTTTCAATTAACATAAGAAAAAGAGGATCATGGGGGACCAATGGTCACCGATTAGGCATTGTTTTCTATATAGAGGGAGCAAGTAGCTACAAGTAGTACAGTGGGGCTTAAAGATGAAGTTGAGTTCTGGTCATGCGATTGCATTGTGAAATAAACGGTGTGGAACCGACCAGAAGAGGTTGATCATCTAGCATATAAGAATGTGTGTGTATTGCAAGGTTCTGGAATCATCAAAATGATAATAAATGTGGCCAAGTCTTGGTAAAGTTACAAACACTTGCACAGAAAGATGTATATGGGACTACACGAACACGTGGCGTAAAAAGCCGGCCCCCCGATGTTTACGATGTTACATGCATATTTAGAATATGAAGGCATTTGAAGAGCCATGCTTTTCAGGGAACATGTCTTAACTGATGTTCTTCCACACTTGCATAATAAGAATGAGTAATGCTCACAAATTATTTTTCACCTCTTCCCAGAACTCAACCTTCTCTTTAAAACCCTGTAACACAATAGCGGTGACTAGCACCAGGAGATCCTCTAATCAATCACAAAACTAACAAACGCCTCTTTCTTGATATTTGTCATGTTTGCAGGTTCTTGAACTAAGATTGGTATCAACTTATCGGATCGATTTAAATCAATGGGAGTCATTATAGGACGGGACCCTGGGGGAGAAAATCACGTATTGGACCAGTTAATACAAAGTCAATATCCCACGTTTTTGAAGCATGAATAACCCTATTTATTCCATTTATTTCATTTTCTTTTCTACATGAGATACATTTGTTGTTGCTGCTGTTTTTATTTCCGAAATCAGAAAAAATATTATACAAAGACAAATATACAAAATGAAATATTAATACATGTACATAGATAACACTCGGAGAAAAGCCAAATTCAGCAATGTTTCCTTGGGGCCCCTTTGGGGGGGTCCTTATACGTGCAGCTGTACGTGTGAATCTGCAACATGCATTCGAAACCGGGTTTACCAGATTAAACTAATATACAAAAGCAGAAACACGAAGTTGCAAACCATCTAAAGACTCCTAATAAATTGCGTTACTGCCTAATTAATTATATCATTACAAATGCTTATTCTCAGTTTTCTTATGTATAACTGATTTTCTTATAAAACTGAAGATATGTATGGCGTATATATTCAATACTGAATGAACGCCATTAAACTATTACCAACAACAACTGTGAATCTCAATGTCACGTTAAGTAAATATCAATGAAGCAAACTCATGGGGGTTCCCCGCACAATTACAGTAGTACTCTATGACGCAATAATCAGGGAGGTCACAACACCATTTGAATGGTCGGAGCGCGGAGGGGGGGGGGGGGGGGGGGGGTGGTGTCGGTTGTCGAACCAAAGTTGTAGGGATTTGTTGGAATAAACTTGTGAACATTTATGATATGTAATATCAAACAAAGGTGAAAAAAGTCATTAATTTTTGCGATTTGAGGGCCTGACTCTAAACAGAATTACATTTTAATGGGGGTATCACACCATCATCACACCCCTCTCCGGCACCAGCCTGGCGAAGCCACTGATAACAAACATTGTATTTGTTTAGCAATGTAAAGACCGTTTTGTCCTTTGAATGGTTGAACATTACCCCCTCTTTGAGGAGTTAATCGTTCGTTACCAATCAGAGACGTACAGCTATACAGATAAGAATGGCCAGATATCCCCCCCCCCAATCGAATGGGAAAATGGAAATGGGGAGGGAAGGAGAGGGAGGTGAGAAAGAGAACATGAAAAGAATACCCTACGGTCCCTCTCACCAAACCTTCCCTAACCATCATCCTTGTTAATTTGACATTTTCATCTACTGAGGTAGCCCCCCCCCCCCCCCCCTCCCCTTCATGCTGCTGGTGCCCCTCGGTGTCTGGACCCTCCCTGCGCCACTGATTCTTACCTCTGTTACATTCAGAAGCACGAGCATATCAGTTAACGATGAACTTTGGCGTTTGTCTATTCGCCTATGACAACAAAATAAACAGAAGGAAACAAACATTGGGATCGAGGATTCACTAAAACGATTGTCACTTTGAGTGAGACACATTGTGACTCACTCTACTCTGTCACTCACTCTGTTGTTTGGTCTCATCCAGCGATTAAGTCCAAGACCGAGACGTATACGATTGACACCAAACCAAAACAAAATGGTGGACGATTTCAGTTCCTTACTGACGATCGAGGTAATAGATCATGGTGAACCGGATAGGCGACGTGATGGGCCACGTTGCTCTGTCTGCCTGCAGTCGTCTTCGGCTGTAACAAGTACCCTGCCTCGGTGTCGACATGGTGTCTGCCACAGCTGCCTCGACTTGGTGAAAAGCAGTGATGCTTCTGTTTTTTGCGTCACCTGTCAGATTCGAAGCGTGTCCCCCAATCCCGATCAAGGCGAGACATCCAGTGAGTCATGGCTGTCATCCCCGACGACTGTCTCATCATCATCGATGTCGAGCGAGAAGCACGAAATCATCAAGACCCAGCTAATGAAGCTTTATCATCTCGACGACGCTGTCTACAAGCCTCTCGCGAAGCACTTCGAAAGAGTCCTCCTCATGATCAAGAACGGTCTTGATAAGAAAGTTCAGCTGATCGAGACACATTTTGAAGAAATCGTTGACGCCATGGACAAGAGAAAAAAGAAAATCATCAGGTCCTTGAAGCAAAACACGAAGGCTAACAAGGCAATGATAGAGATTAAGAAGAAGGCGATGGAGAAAAAAAGGGCACAACTGAAAGAGTGTAGGAAGCGTCACCAGGACAAAGTTCGTGACAGGGGGAATGGAAGGACCTCTGATATTATGATCAACTCGTTTTTGGCCGAGGTCGATGACATCCAGCGGAAGGCGAGAACAATGAGCACCGAGAATTCGATCACGGAGTTGGATGAGCTTGAGGTCGTCACCGATTCCGAAGTCGAGGGTTCCATCAAGGACGCTGTGGAGAAACTTGCGACACTGCGTGAGACAGCTAAGCTTCTCAAGTCCCGGGTAGGAACACCAACATCCTCTCCATCCTGGTCGCTTGATGACTCTACACGATCGTCTTCCAGCAGCAGTGAAGATGGTAAGCAGCAGTCTTCCCCGCCACAAAGGGGAAGACCGATGTCTCTCCGTGTTCCAGGGCAGCCTCATAGAACACAAAGCCTCTCACCGAATCCTCGTTGCTTCTCCAGGGTACAAGTGGCTCCTCGGGATGTACGCTCGGCAGCAGATGGCGGCGAGATCCAGGACCTTCACATAGGTCGCTTTCTTCCAAACATCCCACCACCACCACCACCTGCAGCATCAGCTGGTCAACGACCGGACAGTTGTCGGCGGCGTCAGCCAGGTCCGCCCGACGAAAATTATTCTTTGAGAGAGCAGACTGTTGGTGATCATCCAGGCTGTCGCCATGTCAAGTCGCCCGAAAAAAGTCTTCTTAAAAAGCGAGATCGTACGACCAAGAGGAGCTTACCAAATATTTCACTTATCCCGCAAGGCAAAGTAGTACCTCATCCCAATAGAGTCAAGTACCAAACACTGATGCTGGATGATGCTAAAGTTGAGCGACCTTCCGGAGTCTGTTGCCTTGGTAACGGAGTGGATGACAAAGGCGTGGTCGCCGTGGCGGACTGCGGTCGTGGTAGGATCGTGGATGTTGGTTTGGACGGAGTTGTGGCCGGTGTGACAGCGGTGTGGGAGGATGACGGAGACTCGGTGAAGGCCCAGGGTGTGTTCGATGTCGCACAGACAGATGGAGGATGCATCATCGTATCGGATTCCCAACAAAAGCAGGTATACCATACCTTTCAAGTCCATCTTCATTAGCTTCTCAATACCAGTTATGCCTTAAGCCCGCCGTATACTTCACGATCTTTCAACGATCTAATTTAGAAAAAGTAGCCATAGCATTTTGTTTGTAGGAACATTCAAATATGTAAAATATTAATGACCGAGGATTTGAACAGTCATATTTTGATCAATACAATCTTAAGTTCGAGGGAATGTATGCTGTCTTGGAGGGGGACACCTGACTCGGCAATTTAAAATGGCAAATAAGTATTGAGTTTCATCAAAAGCAATTGACCTACAGTTCTTAGGGAAACAATCTCCGAAGGTTTTAGCCAACAGTATGTTTAATTCGAATGCATTAGGGATTCGAGGTAAAATCGGAACTCTCTCCTCACATATTAAACATATTTTCTTTTCTATTTTGTTCATAACTGTGTTGATAATTCTTTTATATTATTTTTGTGTCGTTCAGGTAATCCTGTTTGACGAGGGCAGGCGAGCACATACCTTAGAACTTCCGGTCCATACTGACCCCCGTGGTGTGACGTCACAAGGTCACCGTGTCTTCATCTGCGACCAAGGCAACCATTGTGTGCAGATGTTGGATCTTCATGACAAGAATGGCAGCAAACCAAAAGCCAAAGCGATCGCTCTCAGCAATGCAAACGAACACCTTATGGTCTGTCCATATTACGTCTCAGTTGATCAAGCAGGAAACCGGATGCTGGTTAGCGACTATGGCGCGGGTGCGCTTATTCTCGCGCGCGTTGATAACGCGCACCCGCCGCTCCGCGTCAAACTCGTAGCGTCGTCCACTACGTCGCAACATGGCCGACCGTGTACAGCGACAAAGTCCATCGAGATCAGGCCGACGGGAGTCGCCTGGCTGCCGAATGGACGCGGTGCCGTGGTCGCTGACCAGATCGGGCATCGGCTCGTGATCGTTGATGAGGAGCTGAATGTTGTGGGTAGTTTTGGGAGACAAGGGAGTGGAGATGGTGAGTTTCTCTTCCCGCATGGAATCACATTCGTTTCTGACAGCCTTCTCAGTGTGTGTGACATGAACAATGCACGAATACAGTTCGTCAAATTGGAGCTATTACTTGCAAGCATCAACTAAAATTTGGTTTAAATATTTACTGAACATAATTATGATACCCCCCCCCCCCCCTGAAGGAAAAGAAAACCACAGTTATACGTGAATGAAATCGGAAGAATTTAATAAGATATGACTTTTATCATGTTTATGTATAGACTAATGCCTTTTCTTTATAACTATTATGTGACTCGGCCCCTCAGGTTGGAAACCCCATCATTATACAGTGATATAGGCCTGCTGAAGTTTATGGGGAGGGGGGGAGTTGTGATTTGTATTTATTAACCAGATTGTTTATTTTTACAGTCACAACAAGGACTGATTAATTTATACATTTAGTTTATGATGTAGATAATTATGATATGAAATTAATTGGATAATAATATTGATGATCTCTACCACGCGGAAATTACGATGAAGAATCCCCATTTGTATGTGGCATTCATCAGTTATTGTATAGGCCTATAAAACGTCATAAACGTGTTTATGCAACACAATAACCACTATATTTTATTTAGACAAAGTCATAGTTTACTATTTCCCTGTAAAATAATATTAGGACATAAATTCAGAGCCAAAGAAAAAAAATAATGAGGATACAATTCCACTGTAGCATATTTTGAACAGTTGTAATATTGTTTTAATGGAATCCCGGAATGGAATACTGAGGTCTTTTATATTCATGTATTTAGGTTATCCATCCCTATAACGATAATTATAATCATGTACATTGCTATAAATACATGTAAAGATGCAAAAACACAATAATGAGGTACTCAATTTCTTCTTGTATACGTATGTGCGTTATCTATGCCTTCTGTTATAATGTGAGCTAGGGGGAGAGCGTGGTTGTGTGTATGTACAGGTGTATATATTTTTAATGACAACATTTTATATTTTAATATTACATTTATCGTTCAATGTCCAATTCATAATTTGTGTAAAATGACAAAGAAGATCCTTGGGAGGAATTATTTAGCGTTCAGAAAAATTCGGACGCTAAACACTTGTTTTAATTCATTTGCGATAATACTCTTCATGATATACATACAGACATAATATATATTATTGTGACGTCAGCTAGTACTTCATATTTGTAGTATATCCTGTCTAGCTGTCAAAATAAGAATATGATGAGTAAGGCATGATCGTTTTTCATCTGTTTGTCTTGGGTGGTTATATCAATGTGTTGAAAGAGAAACTACAAAATAATGACATGACGTTTCTCTATAGATTCAAACGACTGCCTTATAAGGAATCGAGCCTCTAAGCATGTAGGACCGTGGCTGGAGTTAAAGAGAATTTATATTAAATACCTTTGCATCTAATCGTAATAGTTTGCTTTTGATGTTTGTTTACGTTGTCTACTCATCCATTGTGTAATACGACACAACATTACAAAGTGCAAAGTTTCCTCTCGAACGCTTTTCCCGCCTTTTCTATCCTCGATATCTCTCTCTCTCTCTCTCTCTCTCTCTCTCTCTCTCTCCGATTCACACACACATCTTTTTATTATTTATAAAAAACACACACACACGCACACACTCTGCATGTGTGTCTCTATTTCTCTTTCTAGGTGACTCAACCTATCTCTCTCTCACCCCCCCTCTCTCTCTCTCTCTCTTTCCTCCCCTCTCTCTCTCTCTCTCTCTTTCCTCCCCTCTCTCTATCTCTCTCTCTCTCCCTCTCTCTCTTCTCTGTCTATCCCTCTCTTCTCTCCCTTTGTTCTCTCCGCTTTCCCTCTTTGAAGAAAGGGGAAATATGGATAAAAAGATATATAGATTGATAAATATTAATTCTACACGCACTAGAACATCCATTGGTTGAAGTAAGACAATGTCTCCGTGTTGAAATGAAATTAATGAATTAGATAGATAGAAATAAAAAGATAGATAGATAGATAAATACATAATTAGATAAAGAGATAGATTTATGTAAAGATAGATAGTAAAAGAGGAAATGAAGAGAAAACAATTATTCACAATATAGGTATTCTGTCATGTTCTGTGATAATCACTTAAAGGGATTTGGGTATCGTTGCTTCAGATTCTGAAACAAAATCCTGAATTTAGCTCATGCTGCAATCATAATTACAAACCTTTAGGTCAGTCAGGAATCCCATAACTTTCACAAGCCGATCGCCTGTCTGATTATCAAGATATTTATGATTGGAATTCAAAATGTCAAAAACCGTTTTCCCAACGGTTTTTATAACACAACAGTCTATAGTGAAAAATGAGTAAGGTAAAAACCAGTCACTCAAAGATTTTAACTTTTTTGAAGCGCATTTTTTTTTTAGGGCTTTAAATATTTATCCATAATCACAGACACTGATAACACGAATGGCCATGCATCTCAGATTTGTAACACTGGAAACGTTCTTAAACAATGCCTTCAACAATGTGGGAGGGGGCACATTTTTGTTATCAAGTTAACAGAGCACTAAGATACTAATTTAGGTATCAAACAAGCTACAGTGTAGTTTCAAACAGGTTTGTGCCATCAAAATGCATTCTATCTAGTTGCAGAGATCCGGTTTGGATGGAATGTTAAATATACACAAGACCCTAGATATAATCTGTTATGATAAGGAAATAATTATTTTAGTCTCTTTCTCTCTGTCTGACTCGCTGTCTCTCTATCTGTCCCACTCCCTCTTCCCCCCCTCTCTCTCTCTCTCTCTCACACACACACACACACACACACACACACGCACACACAGACACACACTCTCTCTCTCTCTCTCTCTCTCTCACACACACACACTCTCTCTCTCTCTCTCCCTCCTGTTATGTTTTATTTCGCATTTATTTACCTCTCATGTTGAATAACAAGAACACTTACTATTGTCTAGTATTTATTACCAAGATTTTCAAGTTTATGTAGAATATGAAAACGAGTGTTGAGCAGAGAGAAAGGAGAGAGAGAGAGAGACAGAAAGACAGGGGGTGTAAATGTGATGTACGTGTTGACTGTTATCTTGTTACTGGATTTTTTTTTATAAATCTCATGAACATGATAACAGTGTTATCACATTTTGCAAACTTGTTAATTCAGAGTTCATCCAAAGTCTGTTGTCGTATCGTTCACCCTCCCTCCTACCTTACACGGGTTCAAACTTATCGGTTATGTAATGATCAAAGAATGTCGAAAGCCCTGTTGGTCCCTCTTCCCTATCTCTCTCTCTCTCTCTCTAGTACTTATATCCTAATATGTCCTTGTCTTGTGCAGTTACACCCCTGCAAGATCGCAATAGTTTGCTCTTCGTATTTGCCAATGCATTTCGTTATTGATAAGTGTATATATCGACACTGATATCACTTCTATTTGCTCGCCAAAGTTTACAGATTTTCGAAAAAAAAGAAGGATCAGAGTTCAATGAATCCTTATCTTGCGTATCGAGAGGCCATATCATCATTTCCAGTGATTAATTATTTGAAAAAGAAAAATCCCCTTTTGCTGATTGCTGATGTAATCACGCAGGAATGCCATTGCAGCAATACAGATAGCAATGATAACAGGTGTATATTTGTAAGTGTTGTATTTCTGATAACTTTTGCAATGTATTGATGTTTTTTAGTTGAAGAATCTAAGTCCTATTTTTTATATTGCTAGTTTTTCACATGCCTTTATATTATGTTTACAAGTGTTATCTGTTGCGCCTAACATGTAAACATGAATATTCCAGCCATGGCTGCATGTAGAATTGTATTTGTATGAACCATGTTTGTGCTATAATAAAACCATTTTTGAATTCAATGATGTCAAATAGCGCACCATTATATTTATATGTACAGTGGATAGGTGTGATCAAGTTGTCTCTCTCTCTCTCTCTCTTTCTCTCTCATACTTTATCTCACATTCTATGACTAATTTAGTAACTTGTTAAAGGCTTGTATATAAAGGGTCATTCCCCTCTCTTCCTTCTTTTCTTTACGGATAACTGATTTTTCTTAAAGAATACAACTCGAATGCACTTCGAATGCCGTCGGAATCTTTAGATTGCGGCTCGAATGCGACTCGAATGCAGTTTGAACGTCCCGACCAGGATGTGAGAATCGATGCATCCCGATTACCGCCGGAAAAAGGTATACAAATATGAAATATAGAATCTAAAGCAATGTTTCCGAGTCACTTTGACCCTACAAATGCTCGTTCGGATTGGGTTTAACATCAGTTTTTCTTTTTCAAAGATTTACAAAAACAAGCAGTAGCTGGGTGTCGAACCCGATACATTCCAGATACCAGGCATATTGAAAAGAAATTGACTGTACCGATCTTGAGCTATCCTCTAAAGCAAGAAGTGTGGGTGTGGGGGGGGGGGGAATAACTGCCCCAGTCATACTTATACTAGATGTAGCAAAAGAAGAACAAAAATCACTAGCTGGGTGTCGAACCCGATACCTTCCAGTTACCAGGCAATTGCCTATCCACTAGACTAAAGTGTCACATTACTAATCTTAATGTATTTTTGTCATACTTATACTACTCGTTGTAGATGTAGCAAAAGAAGAGAAAAAATCACTAGCTGGCCGTCGAACCCGATACCTTCCAGTTACCAGGCAATTGCCTATCCACTAGACTAAAGTGTCACATTGCTAATCTCAATGTATTTTTTTCATACTTATACTACTCGTTGTAGATGTAGCAAAAGAAGAGAAAAAATCACTAGCTGGGTGTCGAACCCGATACCTTCCAGTTACCAGGCAATTGCCTATCCACTAGACTAATGTGTCACATTGCTAATCTCAATGTATTTTTGTCATACTTATACTACTTGTACTAGATGTAGCAATAGAAGAGAAAAAAGCACTAGCTAGGTGTCGATATATCGATATTTTGGTACTTAAATAATGCACCTCGAATGCACTTCGAATGCCATCGGAATCTTTAGATTGCCGCTCGAATGCGGCTCGAATTCAGGGGCGGATCTAGCTTTTTGCTAAGGGGGGGGTTTGACCAAAATAATGACGATGCGGAGCATCGTCCACGAGCCGCGAAGCGGCGAGCCGATTTTTTTTGGGGGTGTTTATTTGAACCCCGTAAGTGATGTTTTCCTGGCATCTATTAACACAATGGAGACCATAAAAAGCAGTGCATGATAACATCTTTTTAAATCAAGTAACAGTTTAATACATAGTTATATCCAGAGTTATCATGTGTTTGGTTAAAGGTATTACAAAGTTTTGGTATGGGGTCATGAATTTGGTTCAAATTATTCATATTGGAAGCATACACCAGGATGTGAGAATCGATGCATGCCGATTGCCGCCGGAAAAAGGTATACAAATATGAAATATAGAATCTAAGGCAATGTTTCCGAGTCACTTTGACCCTACAAATGCTCGTTGAGATTGGGTTTAACATCAGTTTTTCTTTTTCAAAGATTTACAAAAACAAGCACCCGATACCTTCCAGTTACCAGGCAAATTGACAGAAATTGACTGTACCGATCTTGAGCTATCATCTACAGCAAAAAGTGTGGGGGGGGGGGGGGAATAACTGCGCCAGTCATACTTATACTAGATGTAGCAAAAGAAGATCAAAAAGCACTAGCTGGGTGTCGAACCCGATACCTTCCAGTTACCAGGCAATTGCTTATCCACTAGACTCAAGTGTCACATTGCTAATCTAAATGTATTTTTGTCATATCTATACTTATTGCTGTAGATATAGCAAAAGAAGAAAAAAAGCACTAGCTGGGTGTCGAACCCGATACCTTCCAGTAACCAGGCAATTGCTTATCCACTAGACTAAAGTGTCACATTGCTAATCTAAATGTATTTTTGTCATATCTATATACTAGTTGTTGTAGATGTAGCAAAAGAAGGAAAAAAAGCACTAGCTGGGTGTCGAACCCGATACCTTCCAGTAACCAGGCAATTGTTTATCCACTAGACTAAAGTGTCACATTGCTAATCTAAATGTATTTTTGTCATATCTATACTAGTTGTTGTAGATGTAGCAAAAGAAGACAAAAAGCACTAGCTGGGTGTTGAACCCGATACCTTCCAGCTACCAGGCAATTGCCTATCCACTAGACTAAAGTGTCACATTACTAATCTCAATGTATTTTTTCATATCTATAGTAATTGTTGTAGATGTAGCAAAAGAAGAGAAAAAAACACTAGCTAGGTGTCGATATTTCGTGGATGTGAGAATCGATGCATCCCAATTGCCGCCGGAAAAAGGTATAATATGAAATATAGAATCTAAGGCAATGTTTCCGAGTCACTTTGACCCTACAATTGCTCGTTCGGCTTTTTGTTGTTGTTTGGTGTGTTCTGCAAGGTTCTGGTGACATCCAAATGATAAGAAATTTGGCCCAGTCTTAAGTAACAAGCAATGTAGACAGAAAGATGTATAAAAATATAAAATGTAAATCTACACAAACATGTGGTATTCTGTTACTTGTCATATTTAGAATATGAAGGCATTTGAAGAGCCATCATTTTAAGGGGACATATTTCTCTGATAATCTTCCTCACTTGCATAATAACAATGATAACGCTCACAAATTATCTTTCACCTCTCCCCAGAACTCAACCTTCTCTTAAGCACGGCTGCTTTTGCCTTTTACCTCCAATCTAGCATGTAAATGTCTTAGTATGCGGCTCGTATGCACTTCGAATGCCGTCGGATTTTTTTTAGATTACCGCTCGAATTCGACTCGAATAAATCTCGATTGCCGCTGGAATCTATTCCGATATTTTTGGTACTTAATTATAACTGAAGATATGGCATATTTATATTCAATACTGAACGAACGCCATGAAACTACTACCAACAACAACAACAACATCATCTTCCTTTTCTGTCTCTTTCTCCAATCTCCAACCCTCCCTATTCTGTACATTTTTTGTTTTCTCTCTCTCTCTCTCTTTCTCTCATATAAACGATTTGCCAAACTCAACAAATTATTTTAATTTTAGACTTTTTGCCGATGATTCTAACTTGTTTCATACGTTTCCACCGAGACAGAATTCAATTGATATGGATAATATAGTTAATATGCATCTTGATAAGGTGACCATATGGTGTAAGGTGAATAAACTTACAGTCAATCTCTTAAAGACTAATTATTTGTTAATAAGAGGGAGTAGGCAATCAGTAGTAACTCAAGGGGTGCTAAAAATAGCAGAGACTGAAATAGCCCAGGTTGATGTTGCATCATTTGTAGGAATTTATATAGATCAACACTTGACGTGGAAACCTCATATCCAAAGGGTTAATAAGTTTATCAGGAAAAGGGTTGGTGTTTTATATAGATTAAGACAGTTTGTGCCAAGGCGTGTTTTGTTGTTACTGTATAAGACGTTAATTCAACCGCATATGACCTACGGAATTGAGGTTTGGGGAAGTAATTATGAAATGAACATGAAGTGTTTATTATTAAGCCAAAAGATGGCACTAAGAGTTATAACGTTTAGTCCAATTAGAACTCATTCACAACCGATATTCCAGGAGCTAAAATTATTGAATGTGTATCAACTCCATAAATTATCTATTTGTGTTTTTATGTATCAATTATTGAATGATAAATTGCCACAGTCTCTAATTCAGTATTGCTGTTTCATAGAGCACAACTATGAGACTAGACAAAGAGAAAGTAAGAAGTTAAGTGTGCCTAAAGTAAGGACAACGCAAGGTAAATTTTCAATGTCATTCAGAGGCACACGCTATTGGAATGATCTACCCCTTTCTGTACGGGAGAAAGCATCAGTATCTTGCTTTCGTAGAACTCTTATATCACAAATGTTAATAGAATAGTTGTTTATAACTTAGAACCAAGGCTCTTGCCTTATTGTAAATATTATGTTATATAATTCTTCATCTGTTATTTAGTGTAAAATACCAAAGCTTTGTATATAAGCACAGAACATATTTACCCTAGATGTAGAATAATTTGTAGCTTAGGTATGTATTCAATAGTTATTCATATTTATTCATTACATTCTCATTTATTGCTGTGATACTTTTTGTGTGTTAGTGGTACTAGACACGATTAGCATTAAATGCTATTTTCTGGTCCCATTTATCCTTTCAATGTTAATTAATCATTCACATTTGATTGTTATATTGATGTACTTTTTGTTTTGGATAATAAACTTCAAACTCAAACTCAAACTCAAACTCATATCTATGTTCGTGCATTCATTCTTGCTGTCCTCCGCTTTTTTTCTTTGCCTCCACCCCTCTCCTGCTTCTGTAAATAGGTATTCTCTCTCCCTCTCCCTCTTTGTCTCCCTCCCTACCTACCTCTCTCTCTCCCTCTGTCTCCGTCCCTATCCCCCTCTCTCTCTGTCTCCCTCCCTACCTCTCTCTCTCCCTCCCTCTCTGTCTCCCTCCCTACCTCTCTCTCTCTCCTCTCTCTCCTCTCTCTCTCTCTCTGTTCAACCCTTACGTACATCATTGCATACTCACATGCATACATGGTGGATGCGCGTTTGCGTGCATGTGTGTGGTGGTGCTCTCACCTCAGCATCTTTGTGGGGTTTTATGTGCGCTTCACATACCCCTTGTGAGGCATTTTTACTTTGTGGGGTATTTTTTCAGGACCCCACAGAGTAAAGTCTTTCAAATGACTGTATATTCGGTGTCCTATGCCCTGCGGGGCATTAGAAGTGGTACCCCATAAATGACATTTTGTGAGCGTGTGCTAAAACTTGCACACTTTTTTATGGTAACATCGTAAGCACACCGCCGGGTTGTTATCGCCAGGTTGTACATACCCCACTAGTAGGGGACCACAAGGTATATCTGGAACGCACAGAAATACCCCACAATCAGGTGCCCCACAAAGGCCCTGATGTGAGAATGCGTGTGTGTGTGTGTGTATGGGTGGGTGTGAGTGTGTGTGAGTTTTTCTACATTCTATAGCTTAGTATTTTCATCCCTTGTTTATACAGTTGCGTTACATTATATTTGTTCACCTTATTGTTAATGTATGTATTTTGTTGACTATATAGGGCCCCGCTCACAAGCTTAGCTTCTAAAGGGGTCCTAGAACCATTCATTTTAGGATGTGATCAAGTTAATACTATTACCAGTCTCCTTTTTACGTAAAAGATCATATCATATTTTGTGTGGTTTTGAATAAAATGAACTTGAACTTACCTGATCGTAAATACTTTAGCCCCCTCCCCCCCCACACTTTTTAAAACGTTTCGTGGGGCCTGTTTTGTATGTTTGTATGCAGTTATTTCGATGATAGCCTACGATCTACAACAGATAGAGGTCATGAAAGTTACTTAATCAAAAGTGAATTCCATGACATGCATGGTACCTACACAAGTGAAAGTATTCTTTTGAAAAGGGGGAATCATAAAGCGTAAATATTCTAAAAAAAAGAATGAAACGCCGATAATACCAAAAAACAACACGGCTATCACATTAGCAGCGATTATTCTCAAATGCAAAAAGCGCAATCTCCAAAATCTGTTGGAAATTGGGGTAATTTAAACTCGTACCATGTGTTAATTACAAGTTGGCCTATTAGAATACAAAAGTGATGTGATATTTTGGTGATTATAGAAGGGTGAATCTGTGTTTGTCTCATGGCAAATCAATACAACATTCCAATTCAACAGATTGTACACATTGACGAAATAGGGGAAATACATGTAAATCTATTATGCGGTCTGATTGTTTGACGATTTTAGTGATATCAAAAGAGAAATATTTATCACACTTTGCTCACTTTCTTCTTCTTCTTCTTCTTCTTCTATTAACTGTCTCCTCTGACCAGGCACGTAGCCAGCGTTTGATGTTGGGGGGGGGGGGGGGGGGCACATACATGTAATCGAATCGAGGTCCAAAAAAAAAAGGGGTCTAAAAAAGTTCAACCGTTCTTGGAATTTTTTGGGGGGTACGTGCCCCCCCCCCCCCTCCCCCCCCCCCCCCCCCCGTGGCTACGTGCCTGCATCTGACACCAATTTTGTTTGCAGGTTTATTGTTGCGTGTCCATCAAAATGAAAGAAAGACGCTCACGTCATACGGGGCACACTTTACTGATCACCCATGCAGGAGCACAATAGTATGTCCAGTACATGAATAACCTTATAATGCTCTATCAATCAACAGCTGAAGACGATAGCTTCATCAAGCAATTCCTCTACAAATCAGACGATAGAAAGTACGAGGTTCGCTGGAATTCCAACATTATATTAGCATGACAATAGATTTTAGCACGGTGGGCTCAATAGATAGCATGACAGTTATCACCAGTATATTTTTGGAACCCGTTGCCATTATTAAATGCCTTTGTCTTGGGTGAATGTGATTCGTTCGTCTGCTCAAACCACGTGATGCATTCAAAGAAACCGCCCGCGCAAATCGAATTTTAGGTTTCGTGTAAGATGAGGAGCTCAAAATCTGCCTGTCTCTGCTAGATTCTGTCCTAGACAAGTCGCTTGGAGATTTTTACTTAGTTTTTGCTTCGTAATTGAATTCGTCGTCGTCGTATTGCTTAGTGTCATAATGATTGCTGACAGGTACAACGATAACTGTGTGGAGTATACCCAGAAGGGTACGCGTTGTTTGAGGAAGGTACCCCTAGCCTTAGGAATTGAAGGAGAGTGCTGGCAACACCGTCAGTAAGTACACAATAATCTCCTAAATTAAAATCCAATTTACCAACCATAGTTGATTATACATTCAAGAAGTATAATGACCCCCTAAGTGAGTTGAAATAGGTTTCCTTAGAGTCATCCTTTGTCAAATTACCTAATCAAAAGTGCTTAAAAAATTGTAACATGTGCACTTTATAATTATTCGCAATCTATTGTTATTGGCAATCTAGAAGTAATAATATGTCCTTGTTTTATGTTTCCTGTATTACAGACAGCCAGCCGAGGTCCAGTGCTCTGCACATACTGGGCTTCATGGGAATGGCAGACGTTGCAGCCGGCGTGGACGTCACTCGCTAGACGAAAACGCCGTTGAACTCTACTGCACGCAACACGGTATGTATTTATTCAAAGTAAACCTCTCAAAATTACTGTTACTTCTCATTTGTTTAAAAGGCAGTCTTGTGGACCATAGACCTTTACTGGTTAAAAATAGTATGTATAGGATCGTGAATAATGATTCATGACGAAAATATTTTGAGACTAATTACAATGCCCCTATAGCTGTAACTTCTAAGTATGTAAGATGTTGGATCATTCAAAGTGTACGCTTTGTACTGTGACAGGTTAACGAGTTGGGCCACCATTTGGCCTTTTTTTTGGGGGGGGGGGATCTATATAACAAATATCAATGGAGAATCGTGTATTTTAATGTCATCTGTGAAATGCCATGAAGCACATCCTAACCACTTATATTTTGCTTGGTTTATACAGTCAACAAGTTGCATCGCGAGAACGGTCGTGCGGAGGTCGTTTCTGCTAATCGCCAACAGCAGGATGAACAGCATAGGAGGGCGGAGGAGCGTGAGCAACTCCACCCGAGACGCAGGTCACCACGTCTGGTAGAGCGAGAGATCGCAGCTGCCGCCGCTGTTCAACTCGCCGCAGGGAGGGAGCAACGTCGTGCCGCCAATCGGGCAAACCAGAACCTGCGGAGGTCGGCCCGGATTGCCGCGAGGCGAGGCAATGTGTGATTATAGCCTGGGTAAGTAAAATTACTTTATTTCTACGCTCGCCTATTTTTATAATTACAACAATACCCCCCCCCCCCTCCGAAAAAAATAGACGAGCATACAATGTATTCAAAATATAATTATGTACCTAAACAAAAGATCTCAAATTTGAATACTTGTGAATCTGCCCAAACTTTACCAACATAGCAGCAACTGTTTATCTTTAGTTGAAACAAAGTGAGCCGAGGTGGTTTCAATGTTTCCGATTAAACCGATTGAAAATAAGAAAGTTATTATGGGAGCAAGCAATCAAACATAATTGACGATTCTGACGTATCACGTGACGTGAGACGCCTCCCGGTGTCCTTTCCCCCCAAAATCCTAAAAACGTATATTTCAATCATATATTAATTCTAAGTATAATCATTGCAAGTTTGGTTTCATACAACCCCTTTATGAAACGTTTCTCTTCCGTCATCAATAACTGAGATAATTTTTTTTAAAAATCTGTACAGAGCAAGTAGGAGAGGAGCTTACATGATGACAGCTTAACACATTCATAACTTTCATATTTTAAATGTTATATTGCACTACTTTGTTTATCTCATTTTTAATTACAACCAACTTGATATCAGGGTGGACTTTCACTTTTAGTATGAATGATTTTTTGTTAAACTCACTTTGTTCTTCTTTCCTACAGACTGATTCGCAGAAGCAGCAGGGGGGAGACCGAGGGGGGATACTGGGTCGAACACTGCTGAGGTTCTCGGGACGTAAACGCCTTGCTATAGGAGTAGTAGGGAGGAAGCCGAGACGGGTAGTGCATGGTCACTCAAACCAGGCCCGCTGTACTATCGTGGTCAAGAAAGACTGGGTGTGGTCAGTCGGGGTAGACGCCGGAGGCCATTCCCTTTCTTTGACCGCCTGTAGATATTTCCAAGAAGGTATGTCTACTGTTCATTATTAGGCTTCATACAGTGTATGTTTGAATAGTAATTAGTTCTTTATAACATTATAGCAGTACATGGTGAGTCTTCATGTTTGCTTCTGTTTGCACATGTCCTCATCATTTTGGAGAGTATGCAACTGCTATGTTTCCTCTATTTTATAATTAGTAAATGTAGGGCCGAAAGGTGAAAAACATTTTAATATTTGTTCAAGATACTTGGAAATAAATCTATTTTGAAATGAATGTATACACTTGCTATATACTATACCTATAACAAAATGTCATAATTTGTCTTTGAGTTTTAAGATTGTATCTGCCCCATCATATTTCCTTTGAGATGCCTAATACAGCATTCTGTTTACCTCTTTATTCCACAGATCAGGCCTCGCCGTGGGACGCGCACACACGTCGTAGGTATGCAGGTATTTCAATGTCTACCTTGTGACAATATGTTCCTATTCACCAGATCTGTTTACCCCCATACCTCCTAATGGGAGTCATGTATATCTATAAGTTTGACACGTTAGTTACTAAGTTGAGAACTTGTGAATATTTGGTCGAAAATCTTTTTGAAATATACATTATATTGTTTTAACAAAAGATTCAGAAGTTGTCTTCTTTTTTAAGTCTTAGTTATTGGGTTTTGCAATCATCCCTCTCATAAAAGCAGTTGTACTGATATTTCAAATTGTATCTTGTTGTAAGAGCTACACTTGGCAGGAGTTGTCCAATAACCCAGTTCGTAATTAGCACGAAATATCCACTGAATATCTGAACATGAAGAGACCAAACATGATCCTTAAAGTGGAGGGGTCACGTGAATGTCTTTTATCTTTATTTAGAGACAACTTTACCTGTGTATCATGAAGTATCAATGGTGCATTAAACAACAATGAATATTTGAACATGAGCATGTATCCAGTATTTTTTCCACATTTTTTAAAACCAAAAACAAATTTAGACTGCAATTACAAACTGGCTTGTTATAGGATGTGTACCGGTACTTGAGATTGTACTTTCATGTGGAATATCAGAAAATGCACAAAAGAATTAGAAAAGAAGGATCCAACAACTAATGATCTTATACGAAAATGGTTTCAAACTAAAAAAATGAAATACTATTAAAAAATATCAAATTAAAAAAGATAAGTAAAATTAAGAATAAAAATATAAAACGAAAAAAATGATTCAATTGAATAGAATACATTCTTTTTATAAAAAGGGTTATAAATGCAAAGTTTCAAACAGTAAAACCACTTTAATCATTAAGCATTATTGATCATAAAAGTTTTCCAGTCCATTGCAACAAATAAGTTAAATCTCAGCTTCTAATTGCAATTACTTGATTCAAATTTCTTATACATTATATCCAATTTATGCATATATAGGTTCTACTCACTTATAACAAATCCCATTCTGTTTCTCTTTCTGTCGCGGATTGTTCTCAATCCTATCTTTTAAAGGGGTGCATATTCCCGACATCTTACAATTTGAAGAAAAAAAGGAATCACTTAATCTAAGTCACCTCACACCTTTATGTGTGGCTGGGGTAAAATAGTTGTTCATTTATAGTTGAGTATGAGACAGTATTTTAATTTGTTGATTTTAGTATATTATTCAAAGTTACCATAATACGAAGTAGCATGACATCGGACACAAAATATATCGTGTTCACTATTTTCAGGTATACGGCCCCAGTAAATCCCATGTGTGGTCTCTAATAGGATTGGTTATCTCTCTGTGAAATGTAATATTTTTATCCTTTTTCCTTCTCCGCTAATCTTTACATTTTGTCTCTTCAATCTTATACAATTGCTTTTATTGTGGGTTGTGTTTGTTGTTTGTCTAGTAGGATAGGACTCCTTTTACATGTCTTTAAATAATATATTATAAACTTTCTTCTGATTTTTTTCTCAATTCTCCAATAAATAAATTAAATTATTTAATACAGTAGGCCCTACTTCAGATTTGTGACAAAAATACCTTCAAACACACCCTATCCTTTTGAAAATGACCTATCAAATTCTTACTTGCATGTGTAAATATACTAACTCCCTCCCATCTTCTATTGATACATCCCCCTCCCTCTATAACTCTTTTTTTAAAATAGAAATAGACAAATTAGTATTGCACTGTATATAAAATCTACAAAAGTTGTGATTCCCTCTTTCAGTCTTTTGTTATTATCCAACAATTCTCAGTATTTTTTTAACAGCTGTTTATTTTGTCCAATGCTCTCTTTGATTTACCCTTCTCTCCATTGCAGCAGGGACGGTCCTCGATATTGTAGAATTCTCTAATAGCTCCTTACATCCTCTAACAATATTGAATCTTTAAGGGTCATTCCGTAAAATTGAGACAAAAACAAAATCAAGATTGAGAAGGTTGTGAGGAGATCACGAAGGCTAAAGAGTGAAGAGTAAAGAGTGAAGAGTGTAGTTCTGAAAAGACCTGTTCGAGTACAGACAGTTCATGTTATTTTATATCATTCTTTCCTCTTTTTGTATCATTTAATCTTTCTATTTATTTTTATTTGTTTATGTCTTGGTCTTTATTTTTCTTCTTTCTGTATATCAGCTCTAAATCAAGACCCATCCTCTGTTCCCCTCTCTCTCCCTCCCTTTCTATCTCTCACAATTTCTCCCACTTTCTCGCTCACTATTTATGATTATGACTTATCAAATCTACATTTGCTTGTTTGAATAGGACCCATAAAATTCAAAGCAAGACTTTTATTTGCCTTCTCCCCTTACCCCCCCCCCCCCCCCCCCTCCCCATCTTTCTGTATTTCTCTCTCTCTCTCTGTATATATATATATATTTATGATTTAACATTCTTTGTTCATGGAATACTGTACATCTGATTTAAATATTGAAAAGCTAGTGGAATAATATTGCATATCGTATTAAAAGCAGGAAATGTGATTCCTCCCTTATTTTTCTTTACATTAATTTATTTTTAAATCTAGATTTAGTTATTCGAATACTGTACCATGAAACAGAAGGGATGGAAACGCTGTGTAGGTGAACAGCACACCTAGTCAGGTCCTATAGTTTTCTTCCATTTTAAGACATTAAATTGTATTTTTTTGGAGTATTCATAGTGTTAGGTTAGGACATTAATGGCCGGGAGAAGATGGTGACCTGTGGATGATGAGCCTCCGGTGCACTGTCCCTTAAGTTGTAGGTAAACGGCACGCCCAGTCAGTTGCTATTTTTCTTTCAATTTAAGACATTAAATTGAATCTCTTTTGGTTATTCATGTTGTTAGGTGTAGAAAATAACTGGCTGAGAGATGGTGACCTGTGAATGATGAGCATACGGGGCACTGTCCCTTTAGTTGAAGGTGGAAGGCAACCCCGATTAGGTGCTAGTTTTCTTTTATTTTAAGATATTATATTTTTGCGTATGGGGGGGGGGGGGGGTATTCATGGTGCTAGGTTAGGTCTTCACACGCTGGCAGATGGTGACATGTTGAATTATGAGCCTATTGGTACTGTCACTTTTTTGTGGGCGAACGGGCCCGCCCAGTCATGTGCTAATTTTCTTTTATTTTAAGATTTTACTTTCTTTTTTTCTTTTTTTTTCTTTTTTTGTAGGGGGGGGGAGGGGGTATTCATGGAACTAGGTTAGGTCTTCACACGCTGGGAGATGGTGACCTGTGAATAATGAGCCTACTGGGCACTGTACCTCAATTTGTGGGAGAACGGCACGCCCAGTCATGTGCTAATTTTCTTTTATTTTAAGATTTTACTTTCTTTTTTTTCTTTTTTTCTTCTTTTCTTTTTCTTTAAGGGGGGGGGGGGTATTCATGGTACTAGGTTAGGTCTTCACACGCTGGCAGATGGTGACATGTTGAATTATGAGCCTACTTGGCGCTGTCTCTTAAATTTTAGGCGAATGGCACGCCCAGTCATGTGCTAATTTTCTTTCATTTTTTGTCATTACATTTTATTTTATTTTATTTTATTAATTTGTTATTTTATTTTTTTTGTGGGAGGGTATTCATGGTGCTAGTTAAGGTTTCACTGACTGCAGATGGCAACCTGTAAAAGATGAGCCTATGGGCACTGTTCCTTTAATTGTGGGAGAACGGCACGCCCAGTCATGTGCAAGTTTTCTTTCATTTTAAGATATTTTTTTTAGGGGTGGGGCGTATTCATGGTGCTTTGTTAGCTTCACTGACTGGAGATGGTGAACTATGAATTATGAGCCTATGGGCACTGTCCCTAATATTGTGGGAGAACGGCACGCCCAGTCATATGCAAATTTTCTTTTATTTTAAGATTTTACTTCTTTCTTCTTTTTTTTTTGGGGGGGGGGGTGGGGGTGCGGTGGGGGTATTCATGGTACTAGGTTAGGTCTTCACGGACTGGGAGATGGTGACCTGTGAATTATGAGCCTACTGGGCACTGTCCCTTAAATTGTGGGAGAACGGCACGCCCAGTCATGTGCTATTTTTCTTTCAATTTAAGACATTAAATTGATTCTCTTTTGGTTATTCATGTTGTTAGGTGTAGATAATAACTGGCTGAGAGATGGTGACCTGTGAATGATGAGCATACGGGGCACTGTCCCTTTAGTTGAAGGTGGAAGGCAACCCCGATTACATGTAGGTGCTAGTTTTCTTTTATTTTAAGATATTATATTTTTGCGTATGGGGGGGGGGGGGGGTATTCATGGTGCTAGGTTAGGTCTTCACACGCTGGCAGATGGTGACATGTTGAATTATGAGCCTATTGGTACTGTCACTTTTTTGTGGGCGAACGGGCCCGCCCAGTCATGTGCTAATTTTCTTTTATTTTAAGATTTTACTTTCTTTTTTTCTTTTCTTTTTTTTTTGTAGGGGGGGAGGGGGTATTCATGGAACTAGGTTAGGTCTTCACACGCTGGGAGATGGTGACCTGTGAATAATGAGCCTACTGGGCACTGTACCTCAATTTGTGGGAGAACGGCACGCCCAGTCATGTGCTAATTTTCTTTTATTTTAAGATTTTACTTTCTTTTTTTTCTTTTTTTCTTCTTTTCTTCTTCTTTAAGGGGGGGGGTATTCATGGTACTAGGTTAGGTCTTCACACGCTGGCAGATGGTGACATGTTGAATTATGAGCCTACTTGGCGCTGTCTCTTAAATTTTAGGCGAATGGCACGCCCAGTCATGTGCTAATTTTCTTTCATTTTTTGTCATTACATTTTATTTTATTTTATTTTATTAATTTGTTATTTTATTTTTTTTGTGGGAGGGTATTCATGGTGCTAGTTAAGGTTTCACTGACTGCAGATGGCAACCTGTAAAAGATGAGCCTATGGGCACTGTTCCTTTAATTGTGGGAGAACGGCACGCCCAGTCATGTGCAAGTTTTCTTTCATTTTAAGATATTTTTTTTAGGGGTGGGGCGTATTCATGGTGCTTTGTTAGCTTCACTGACTGGAGATGGTGAACTATGAATTATGAGCCTATGGGCACTGTCCCTAATATTGTGGGAGAACGGCACGCCCAGTCATATGCAAATTTTCTTTTATTTTAAGATTTTACTTCTTTCTTCTTTTTTTTTTTGGGGGGGGGGGGTGGGGGTGCGGTGGGGGTATTCATGGTACTAGGTTAGGTCTTCACGGACTGGGAGATGGTGACCTGTGAATTATGAGCCTACTGGGCACTGTCCCTTAAATTGTGGGAGAACGGCACGCCCAGTCATGTGCTAATTTTCTTTTATTTTAAGATTTTACTTTTTTTATTTTTTATTTTTACCTTTTTTTGGTAGGGGGGGGGGGGGGTATTCATGGTAGTAGGTTAGATCTTCACGGACTGGGAGATGGTGACCTGTGAATTATGAGCCTACTGGGCACTGTCCGTTAAATTGTGGAAGAAAGGCACGCCCAGTCATGTGCTAATTTTCTTTTATTTCAAGATTTTACTTTCTTTTTTTCTTTTTCTCTTCTTCTTTAAGAGAGAGGGGGGTATTGATGGTACTAGGTTAGGTCTTCACTGGCTGGGAGATGGTGACCTGTGAATTATGAGCCTACTGGGCACTGTCCTATGAATTGTGGGAGAACGGCACGCCCAGTCATGTGCTAATTTTCTTGTATTTTAAGATTTTACTTCTTTCTTCTTTTTTTTTTTTTTTTTTGGGGGGGGGGGGTATTCATGGTTCTAGGTTAGGTCTTCACTGGCTAGGAAATGGTGACCTGTGAATGATGAGCCTACTGGGCACTGTCCCTTAAATTGTGGGAGAATGGCACGCCCAGTCATATGCTAATTTTCTTTTATTTTACGATTTTACTTTTTTTTTTCTTTTTTTTAGAGGGGGTATTCATGGTAGTAGGTTAGGTTTTCACTGGCTGGGAGATGGTGACCTGTGAATGATGAGCCTACTGGGTACTGTCCCTTAAATTGTGGGAGAACGGCACGCCCAGTCATGTGCTATTTTTCTTTTATTTTAAGATTTTACTTCTTTCTTCTCTTTTTTTTTTTTTTTTTTTTTTTTTGGGGGGGGGGCGTATTCATGGTAGTAGGATAGGTCTTCACTGGCTGGGAGATAGTGACCTGTGAATGATGAGCCTACTGGGCACTGTCCCTTAAATTGTGGGAGAACGGCACGCCCAGTCATGTGCTAATTTTCTTTTATTTTAAGATTTTACTTCTTTCTTCTTTTTTTTTGTTTGGGGGGGGGGTATTTATGGTAGTAGGTTAGGTCTTCACTGGCTGGGAGATGGTGACCTGTGAAATATGAGCCTACTGGGCACTGTCCCTTAAATTGGCCCGCCCAGTCATGTGCAAGTTTTCTTTCATTTTATGTCATCACTTTTTTTCTTTTTTTTTTTTTTTTTTTGGGGGGGGGGTATTCATAGTGTTAGGTTAGGTCTTTACTGGCTGGGAGATGGTGACCTGTGAATGATGAGCCTACTGGGCACTGTCCCTTACATTTTGGGAGAACGGCACGCCCAGTCATGTGCTAATATTCTTTTATTTTAAGATTTTACTTCTTTCTTTTTTTCTTTTTCTTTTTTTGGGGGGGGTATTTATGGTACTAGGTTAGGTCTTCACTGGCTGGGAGATGGTGACCTGTGAATGATGAGCCTACTGGGCACTGTCCCTTACATTTTGGGAGAACGGCACGCCCAGTCATGTGCTAATTTTCTTTTATTTTAAGATTTTACTTTCTTCTTCTTTTGGGGGGGAGGGGGGGGGGTATTCATGGTAGTAGGTTAGGTCTTCACTGGCTAGGAGATGGTGACCTGTGAATTATGAGCCTACTGGGCACTGTCCCTTAAATTGTGGGAGAACGGCACGCCCAGTCATGTGCTAATTTTCTTTTATTTTAAGATTTTACTTTCTTTTCTTTTCTTTTTTTCTTTTTTTAGGGGGGGGGGGGGGGTATTCATGGTACTACGTGTAGGTTTAATTGGTCTTCACTGGCTGGGAGATGGTGACCTGTGAATTATGAGCCTACTGGGCACTGTCCCTTAAATTGTGGGAGAACGGCACGCCCAGTCATGTGCTAATTTTCTTTTATTTTAAGATTTTACTTTTCTTTTCTTTTTTTCTTTTTTTAGGGGGGGGGGGGGTATTCATGGTACTACGTGTAGGTTTAATTGGTCTTCACTGGCTGGGAGATGGTGACCTGTGAATGATGAGCCTACTGGGCACTGTCCCTTAAATTGTGGGAGAACGGCACGCCCAGTCATGTGCTAATTTTCTTTTATTTTTAAAATTTACTTTCTTTTTTTTTTTATTGTTTGGGGGTATATTCATGGTAGTAGGTTAGGTCTTTACTGGCTGGGAGACGGGGACCTGTGAATTATGAGCCTACCGGGCACTGTCCCTTAAATTGGCCCGCCCAGTCATGTGCAAGTTTTCTTTCATTTTAAGTCATCACTTTTTTTCTTTTTTGTTGTTGTTGTTGTGGGGGGGGGGCTATTCATGGTGTTAGGTTATGTTTTTACTGGCTGGGAGATGGTGACCTGTGAATGATGAGCCTACTGGGCACTGTCCCTTAAATTGTGGGAGAAGGGCACGCCCATTCATGTGCTAATTTTCTTTTATTTTAAGATTTTTTTTTTCTACCTTTTCTCGGTTTTTCTCTAAGGGGGGGGGGGTATTCATGGTATTAGATTAGGTCTTCACTAGCTGGGACATGGTGACCTGTGAATTATGAGCCTACCGGGCACTGTCCCTTAAATTGTGGGAGAACGGCACGCCCAGTCATGTGCTAATTTTCTTTTATTTTTAAATTTTACTTTCTTCTTTTTTTTTGGGGGGGGGGGGGTAATTCATGGTAGTAGGTTAGGTCTTCACTGGCTGGGAGATAGTGACCTGTGAATGATGAGCCTACTGGGCACTGTCCCTTAAATTGTGGGAGAACGGCACGCTCAGTCATGTGCTAATTTTCTCTTTTTTTAAAGATTTTACTTTCTTCTTTTTTTCTTTTTTTCTTTTTTTTTGTAGGGGGTGGGGTATTCATGGAACTAGGTAAGGTCTTCACTGGCTAGGAAAAGGTAACCTGTGAATGATGAGCCTACTGGGCACTGTCCCTTAAATTGTGGGAGAACGGCACGCCCAGTCATGTGCTAATTTTATTTTATTTTAAGATTTTACTTTCTTATTTCTTTTTTCTTCTTTCCTTCTTCTTTAAGAGGGGGGGGGGATTCATGGTACTAGGTTAGGTCTTCACTGGCTGGGAGATGGTGACCTGTGAATTATGAGCCTACTGGGCACTGTCCCTTAAATTGTGGGAGAACGGCACGCCCAGTCATGTGCTAATTTTCTTTTATTTTACGATTTTACTTTTTTTTTTTCTTTTTTTTAGAGGGGGTATTCATGGTAGTAGGTTAGGTTTTCACTGGCTGGGAGATGGTGTCCTGTGAATGATGAGCCTACCGGGCACTGTCCCTTAAATTGTGGGAGAACGGCACGCTCAGTCATGTGCTAATTTTCTCTTTTTTTAAAGATTTTACTTTCTTCTTTTTTTCTTTTTTTCTTTTTTTTTGTAGGGGGGGGGGGGGTATTCATGGAACTAGGTTAGGTCTTCACTGGCTGGGAGATAGTGACCTGTGAATGATGAGCCTACTGGGCACTGTCCCTTAAATTGTGGGAGAACGGCACGCTCAGTCATGTGCTAATTTTCTCTTTTTTTAAAGATTTTACTTTCTTCTTTTTTTCTTTTTTTCTTTTTTTTTGTAGGGGGTGGGGTATTCATGGAACTAGGTAAGGTCTTCACTGGCTAGGAAAAGGTAACCTGTGAATGATGAGCCTACTGGGCACTGTCCCTTAAATTGTGGGAGAACGGCACGCCCAGTCATGTGCTAATTTTATTTTATTTTAAGATTTTACTTTCTTATTTCTTTTTTCTTCTTTCCTTCTTCTTTAAGAGGGGGGGGGGATTCATGGTACTAGGTTAGGTCTTCACTGGCTGGGAGATGGTGACCTGTGAATTATGAGCCTACTGGGCACTGTCCCTTAAATTGTGGGAGAACGGCACGCCCAGTCATGTGCTAATTTTCTTTTATTTTACGATTTTACTTTTTTTTTTTCTTTTTTTTAGAGGGGGTATTCATGGTAGTAGGTTAGGTTTTCACTGGCTGGGAGATGGTGTCCTGTGAATGATGAGCCTACCGGGCACTGTCCCTTAAATTGTGGGAGAACGGCACGCTCAGTCATGTGCTAATTTTCTCTTTTTTTAAAGATTTTACTTTCTTCTTTTTTTCTTTTTTTCTTTTTTTTTGTAGGGGGGGGGGGTATTCATGGAACTAGGTTAGGTCTTCACTGGCTAGGAAATTGTGGGAGAACGGCACGCCCAGTCATGTGCTAATTTTCTTTTATTTTAAGATTTTACTTTCTTCTTCTTTTGGGGGGGAGGGGGGGGGGTATTCATGGTAGTAGGTTAGGTCTTCACTGGCTAGGAGATAGTGACCTGTGAATTATGAGCCTACTGGGCACTGTCCCTTAAATTGTGGGAGAACGGCACGCCCAGTCATGTGCTAATTTTCTTTTATTTTAAGATTTTACTTTCTTTTCTTTTCTTTTTTTCTTTTTTTAGGGGGGGGGGTATTCATGGTACTACGTGTAGGTTTAATTGGTCTTCACTGGCTGGGAGATGGTGACCTGTGAATTATGAGCCTACTGGGCACTGTCCCTTAAATTGTGGGAGAACGGCACGCCCAGTCATGTGCTAATTTTCTTTTATTTTAAGATTTTACTTTTCTTTTCTTTTTTTCTTTTTTTAGGGGGGGGGGTATTCATGGTACTACGTGTAGGTTTAATTGGTCTTCACTGGCTGGGAGATGGTGACCTGTGAATGATGAGCCTACTGGGCACTGTCCCTTAAATTGTGGGAGAACGGCACGCCCAGTCATGTGCTAATTTTCTTTTATTTTTAAAATTTACTTTCTTCTTTTTTTTATTGTTTGGGGGTATATTCATGGTAGTAGGTTAGGTCTTTACTGGCTGGGAGACGGGGACCTGTGAATTATGAGCCTACCGGGCACTGTCCCTTAAATTGGCCCGCCCAGTCATGTGCAAGTTTTCTTTCATTTTAAGTCATCACTTTTTTTCTTTTTTGTTGTTGTTGTTGTGGGGGGGGGGGGGGGCTATTCATGGTGTTAGGTTATGTTTTTACTGGCTGGGAGATGGTGACCTGTGAATGATGAGCCTACTGGGCACTGTCCCTTAAATTGTGGGAGAAGGGCACGCCCATTCATGTGCTAATTTTCTTTTATTTTAAGATTTTTTTTTTCTTCCTTTTCTCGGTTTTTCTCTAAGGGGGGGGTATTCATGGTATTAGATTAGGTCTTCACTAGCTGGGACATGGTGACCTGTGAATGATGAGCCTACCGGGCACTGTCCCTTAAATTGTGGGAGAACGGCACGCCCAGTCATGTGCTAATTTTCTTTTATTTTTAAATTTTACTTTCTTCTTTTTTTTTTGGGGGGGGGGGGGTAATTCATGGTAGTAGGTTAGGTCTTCACTGGCTGGGAGATAGTGACCTGTGAATGATGAGCCTACTGGGCACTGTCCCTTAAATTGTGGGAGAACGGCACGCTCAGTCATGTGCTAATTTTCTCTTTTTTTAAAGATTTTACTTTCTTCTTTTTTTCTTTTTTCTTTTTTTTTGTAGGGGGTGGGGTATTCATGGAACTAGGTTAGGTCTTCACTGGCTAGGAAAAGGTAACCTGTGAATGATGAGCCTACTGGGCACTGTCCCTTAAATTGTGGGAGAACGGCACGCCCAGTCATGTGCTAATTTTATTTTATTTTAAGATTTTACTTTCTTATTTCTTTTTTCTTCTTTCCTTCTTCTTTAAGAGGGGGGGGGGGGGATTCATGGTACTAGGTTAGGTCTTCACTGGCTGGGAGATGGTGACCTGTGAATTATGAGCCTACTAGGCACTGTCCCTTAAATTGTGGGAGAACGGCACGCCCAGTCATGTGCTAATTTTCTTTTATTTTACGATTTTACTTTTTTTCTTTTTTTTTTTAGAGGGGGTATTCATAGTAGTAGGTTAGGTTTTCACTGGCTGGGAGATGGTGTCCTGTGAATGATGAGCCTACCGGGCACTGTCCCTTAAATTGTGGGAGAACGGCACGCTCAGTCATGTGCTAATTTTCTCTTTTTTTAAAGATTTTACTTTCTTCTTTTTTTCTTTTTTTCTTTTTTTTTGTAGGGGGGGGGTATTCATGGAACTAGGTTAGGTCTTCACTGGCTAGGAAATTGTGGGAGAACGGCACGCCCAGTCATGTGCTAATTTTCTTTTATTTTAAGATTTTACTTTCTTCTTCTTTTGGGGGGGAGGGGGGGGGGTATTCATGGTAGTAGGATAGGTCTTCACTGGCTGGGAGATGGTGACCTGTGAATTATGAGCCTACTGGGCACTGTCCCTTAAATTGTGGGACAACGGCACGCCCAGTCATGTGCTAATTTTCTTTTATTTTAAGATTTTACTTTCTTTTCTTTTCTTTTTTTCTTTTTTTAGGGGGGGGGTATTCATGGTACTACGTGTAGGTTAGGTCTTCACTGGCTGGGAAATGGTGACCTGTGAATTATGAGCCTACTGGGCACTGTCCCTTAAATTGTGGGAGAACGGCACGCCCAGTCATGTGCTAATTTTCTTTTATTTTTAAATTTTACTTTCTTCTTTTTTTTCTTTTTTTTTTGGGGGGGGGGGGTAATTCATGGTAGTAGGTTAGGTCTTCACTGGCTGGGAGATAGTGACCTGTGAATGATGAGCCTACTGGGCACTGTCCCTTAAATTGTGGGAGAACGGCACGCCCAGTCATGTGCTAATTTTCTTTTATTTTAAGATTTTACTTTCTTCTTTTTATTGTTTGGGGGTGTATTCATGGTAGTAGGTTAGGTCTTTACTGGCTGGGAGATGGTGACCTGTGAATTATGAGCCTATCGGGCACTGTCCCTTAAATTGTGGGAGAACGGCACGCCCAGTCATGTACTAATTTTCTTTTATTTCAAGATTTTACTTCTTTCTTCTTTTTTTTTGTTTGGGGGGGGGGGGTATTCATGGTAGTAGGTTAGGTCTTTACTGGCTGGGAGATGGTGACCAGTGAATGATGAGCCTACTGGGCACTGTCCCTTAAATTGTTGGAGAACGGCACGCCCAATCATGTGCTAATTTTCTTTTATTTTAAGATTCTACTTTCTTTCTTTGTTTTTCTTTTTTTTTTGGGGGGGTGGGGGTATTCATGGTGTAAGGTTAGGTCTTTACTGGCTGGGAGATGGTGACCTGTGAATTATGAGCCTACTGGGCACTGTCCCTTAAATTGTGGGAGAACGGCACGCTCAGTCATGTGCTAATTTTCTTTTTTTTTTAAAGATTTTACTTTCTTCTTTTTTTCTTTTTTTCTTTTTTTTTGTAGGGGGCGGGGGGTATTCATGGAACTAGGTTAGGTCTTCACTGGCTAGGAAATTGTGACCTGTGAATAATGAGCCTACTGGGCACTGTCTCCTTTTTTGTGGGCGAACTGCACGCCCAGTCATGTGCTAATTTTCTTTTATTTTAAGATTTTTTCTTTTTTTCTTTTTTTTTGTAGGGGGTGGGGTATTCATGGAACTAGGTTAGGTCTTCACTGGCTAGGAAAAGGTAACCTGTGAATGATGAGCCTACTGGGCACTGTCCCTTAAATTGTGGGAGAACGGCACGCCCAGTCATGTGCTAATTTTCTTTTATTTTAAGATTTTACTTTCTTATTTCTTTTTTCTTCTTTCCTTCTTCTTTAAGAGGGGGGGGGGGGGTATTCATGGTACTAGGTTAGGTCTTCACTGGCTGGGAGATGGTGACCTGTGAATTATGAGCCTACTGGGCACTGTCCCTTAAATTGTGGGAGAACGGCACGCCCAGTCATATGCTAATTTTCTTTTATTTTACGATTTTACTTCTTTTTTTCTTTTTTTTAGAGGGGGTATTCATGGTAGTAGGTTAGGTTTTCACTGGCTGGGAGATGGTGACCTGTGAATGATGAGCCTACTGGGCACTGTCCCTTAAATTGTGGGAGAACGGCACGCCCAGTCATGTGCTAATTTTCTTTTATTTTAAGATTTTACTTCTTTCTTCTTCTTTTTTTTTGGGGGGGGAGGGGGGTATTCATGGTAGTATGTTAGGTCTTCACTGGCTGGGAGATGGTGACCTGTGAATAATGAGCCTACTGGGCACTGTCCCTTAAATTGTGGGAGAACGGCACGCCCAGTCATGTGCTAATTTTCTTTTATTTTAAGATTTTACTTCTTTCTTTCTTTTTCTTTTTTTTTTTTTGGGGGGGGGGGGTATTCATGGTAGTAGGATAGGTCTTCACTGGCTGGGAGATGGTGACCTGTGAATTATGAGCCTACTGTGCAGTTAGGTCTTCACTGGCTGGGAGATGGTGACCTGTGAATTATGAGCCTACTGGGCACTGTCCCTTAAATTGTGGGAGAACGGCACGCCCAGTCATGTGCTAATTTTCTTTTATTTTAAGATTTTACTTTCTTTTCTTTTCTTTTTTTCTTTTTTTAGGGGGGGGGGGGGTATTCATGGTACTACGTGTAGGTTAGGTCTTCACTGGCTGGGAGATGGTGACCTGTGAATTATGAGCCTACTGGGCACTGTCCCTTAAATTGTGGGAGAACGGCACGCCCAGTCATGTGCTAATTTTCTTTTATTTTTAAATTTTACTTTCTTCTTTTTTTTTTTTTTGGGGGGGGGGAGGGGTAATTCATGGTAGTAGGTAAGGTCTTCACTGGCTGGGAGATAGTGACCTGTGAATGATGAGCCTACTGGGCACTGTCCCTTAAATTGTGGGTGAACGGCACGCCCAGTCATGTGCTAATTTTCTTTTATTTTAAGATTTTACTTTCTTCTTTTTATTGTTTGGGGGTGTATTCATGGTAGTAGGTTAGGTCTTTACTGGCTGGGAGATGGTGACCTGTGAATTATGAGCCTACCGGGCACTGTCCCTTAAATTGTGGGAGAACGGCACGCCCAGTCATGTACTAATTTTCTTTTATTTCAAGATTTTACTTCTTTCTTCTTTTTGTTTTGTTTGGGGGGGGGGTGTATTCATGGTAGTAGGTTAGGTCTTTACTGGCTGGGAGATGGTGACCAGTGAATGATGAGCCTACTGGGCACTGTCCCTTAAATTGTGGGAGAACGGCACGCCCATTCATATGCTAATTTTCTTTTATTTTAAGATTTTACTTTCTTTGCTTTTCTTTTTTTCTTTTTTTAGGGGGAGGGGGTATTCATGGTACTACGTGTAGGTTAGGTCTTCACTGGCTGGGAGATGGTGACCTGTGAATTATGAGCCTACTGGGCACTGTCCCTTAAATTGTGGGAGAACGGCACGCCCAGTCATGTGCTAATTTTCTTTTATTTTTAAATTTTACTTCTTTTTTTTTTTTGGGGGGGGGGGGGTAATTCATGGTAGTAGGTTAGGTCTTCACTGGCTGGGAGATAGTGACCTGTGAATGATGAGCCTACTGGGCACTGTCCCTTAAATTGTGGGAGAACGGCACGCCCAGTCATGTGCTAATTTTCTTTTATTTTAAGATTTTACTTTCTTCTTTTTATTGGTTGGGGGTGTATTCATGGTAGTAGGTTAGGTCTTTACTGGCTGGGAGATGGTGACCTGTGAATTATGAGCCTACTGGGCACTGTCCCTTAAATTGTGGGAGAACGGCACGCCCAGCCATGTGCTAATTTTCTTTTACTTTAAGATTTTACGTTTTTTAAGGGAAATGTCCCTTAAATTGTAGGTGAATGGCACTCCCTGTTAGTTGCTAGTTTTCTTTCCGTTAAATTGTAACTGTTTTTGTATTTCAGGGTGTTAGTCATAGGTCATTACTGGCCGGGAGGTGGTGACCTGTGAATGAATTATGATTTCCAATTTGATTCTTGTTTGTAAGATTATACAAATAACCTCTAGGGTCTGACTGACCTGAGCGCTATACAAGAACCCGTTATTATTATTATTATTATTAATGCCAGATTCAAATCAAATATAATCTGTTTCTATTATGTTATTGTTTGATATATAATTCAATACAGAACTGTAAAATGTAGCCCATATGAATCTGTGTGAATGGAACCAAATTTGGAAAGCTTTGTACATGACTTTCACCCAGGAATGTTAGAGACCCGTTCCATACCCCATCTTCATCTTAACAAAACTGAAAAGGGTCTGCATAAGTCTTTGGATCTTCGTTCTTCTCAAAAAAATTGTTTTCCGAATTTGTTTTCATTTACTAAAAGTTACTGTTTTAGCATGTTTTTCTATAGTATTTTCTCAGTTTCACAAGAAATCATTATATCCTTATCGTCATAGTTATAAGTTTTTACTCTTAATTATTTGCTCGTTTGAATTTGAATTTATGACTTTATATAGATTTATTTGTTGTTTGAATAATGTATCATAAGCTGTGGCATCACTATTCATATTTAATGCACATCTTTGTATTTCTTGAATTCAATGTTATTTTATTTGAATGGATAGGGTCTTTATTATTCCTGTAAATTGTCTACCCTACTATCTTTTAATAGGTCCTAAGGAAGCCCTGGCTGTACAAAAACAGGCTATCGTACAACCACAAACCAATGTGATCTTACATGATATATAATATGGGGGCTCCGGTACGACGCCCCCGTGCCCAAAGCACACCTATAATGTTTTGTTGATGGCTCCAACCCTAACATTGTTCAGAAGGTCCTAAAAGGCCCTGTACCAAAAATTACATTCGTACAACAACAAATCAATGTTATTTTTCGTTATATACTATCTAGGGGCTCTGGGATGACGCCCCCGCCCCCACACCTTTATATTATTTTTGTACCGGGGGCTTCTAGGCTAATATTGTTTAGTAGGTCCTAAGGAAGCCCTGTACCAAAAATGGCGCTTTTATCCGCCGAGTAACGATAATTTTGCTAAGCCACCTGACTTTATTGGGCATACAAAAGGGTATTGACATTTCCCTTGAGTTTATCTTTTTAGTGTAGTTGCGATCGAGTTTTCTGAATCTTAAGGCAATAGTACTTTTTAAAAAGTGATATTCATCACACGTTCACAGTAACCCATGTTCGAAGAGAAAAGGAATGATTCTGTTTTCTCCTTTAAGCCATACACCTCATACTCGTGACTTTAACGATCTAATTAGCTCATTTCCATAATTATTTAGAACACTCTTAGAAAAGTATAGTCTGAAAAGAATGGTATTTTAAATCATAAACATAAAATTAGAATCATTCTCCTCTCCTTCCCAACTCTCAGATTTATTTGTTTGAATACTTTAATACCATGTTCAAAGCAAAAACTGTATCTCCCTCCATTCCTCCTCCCTCCCCATATCTCTTCTTCTTCTTTTTCTTCTGCTTTGTATATCAGGTTCAAATAACAATACACATGGCTTTCCCTCTTCTCTTATATTTCATAATTATTACATTGATTTGCTTGTTTGAATACTCAAATACAGTGGTTAGTTACCCCTCTCTCTCTCTCTCTCTCTCTTTTTTTGTTAATGATTATTTCTCAAATTTCTTGATTTTGCTTCTTTGAATACTGTTAATTAGGCTCAAGACAAATTATCCTTGTTTTCTGTTTGACACTCTATTATTTATTAGAGGTATAGATTTACGTGTTTAAAATATTGTCTATTAGATTCATTTCAGGAAGTAGTGTATTCCCATTGTCTCCCTCTATTAACTTGTGTAGTTCTTACTTGTAAAATTGATTTACTTTTGTGGATGTTCCATGTCCGGTTTATTTAAAAGTATTCCTATTATCCATTTAAGACATTGATAAGTAGACAAGACAAAATCTACTATCTTAAATGTAATACATTAGTCTTAATGATTTTGAATTTCGATTTACTCATTTGAATATTTTTCTTTAATAGTACATTCTAACGGATTCACAGCAAGCTCTTTTCTCATTTTCTACTGTTTTTTAACACTGTACAACATATTGAAAGGAACGACCATCTCTATATTATTGTTTATAGTTAAGACTTTTAAATGTAAGATTTCCTTGTTTATTGCACATCATATTCTAATAAAAAAAATGTGCCCCTACATCTCTCTCTCTCTCTCTCTCTCTCTCTCTCTGAGTCTCTGTCCATTACACTATAATTATACTTGTAGAAATATATCAACTTTAAATTGCTATTGAGGTTTCAGATAAAGTAATAGCCACCCCCTCCCCCCCCCCTCTGTTTTTCTCTCTTACTCTTTGTAATCTAGGACTTTTAAATCTAGATATTGTATTTTAAAACTTTCCTATATATGTAGATTCCATCACAATTATGGCAAGATTGCTAGTTTCCAAATGCATGGACTATTTTTGACTCATTAACATCGATTTCATGTTTTGAATATTTTACATTATATTCACAGCACCAACCCCTCCATTTTCCTTTTATTTCTTTGTAATTATAACTCAAATGTTTCGATTTTTTCGATTTTTTTTTAAAAATTTAGTTATTACATATTTTCTTTATATTTGGGACGTAAATATTGCTCGTATTTACTCAATCCAATATATCTGGAATTTGTTTAAAGCATAGCCTTTTCAGTTCCATACATACATACAAATGTATCTTACCAGTACATTATTGCCTAAAGCGATTAGTTAATGATGAACAGACAAAACAAATAAAGAAGAAAATACTTTAAAAATCAGTATATCAAATACAGATTTATGCTAGAGCAACCTTATTCTTATTGAAAAGAGTACCCTTTTGTTCACAGTACACGTTGCATTATTAATGATAATAGGTAACAGTTCCTGCCACAATCACCATATCGTAAGATAATCTCTAGCTCTGACATAATTGTGTATTAAGCCAGTTCACAGTTGCAGTCTGAGCATGAGCAGATAAAGGTCATTGCAGAACAAATTGTGAAATACACAAGACGAAATACTGGATAGTTGCTCATGAAAGTTATGTAGTCATTATTCATTCATGCACAAGCAGTGCACTCCATGATACACAGGTGGAAGTATTCTTTGAAAAGGCGAAACAAATATGTAGCACCTCCATCGCTGTAGGTTTGAATATTTCAAAATGTACAAAGTGGGACCTCTTCATGTTTTGAAAAGTTTTTTTTTGCTAAGGCTATGCAGTACATTGAAATGTATAATGTTCTATAATTATGAATGAACGAATTTTCTTATTGTACGAAATGTCTTCTTTGTCTTGCATCTAAAGCTTAATCAGTTTTTTTTTTTTTATTTATTATTAAGCATCCTACTTGCAATGTTTAAGCAGAGAATTCCAAATAGAGGAATTTAAGGAAAATGAAAAATCAGTAATCTGAGATAAATTCCATCTCGGGAACGAAGATGCTTATGAGTCTCAGCACAACAATATGGAATTATACATGGAAGAACTGTTTGTTAAATTGCACACAAAAAACATTTCAAAATCTTTCTTTGTTTCAGCAGGTAATTTAATCCTGAATATGCGATAGGGTGTATGAACCCAGACGTGGGTGAGTAAACTCTTTTGCATCAGCAACTTTGTTTTCATTTCCAGACGTGGAAGTGTTAATTAAGTTGGGTAATAATACCATGAAATAAAAAAAAAAGAATTGTGCATCATTTTTCCATGCTTTAATTCCTAGTGATGGGAGAGAACTAGAAAAAAAAAACATAACACAATATATTCCTGGCATGAAAACTTTTATTGTACCTTGCAAGTGGGAAATTTTGTATGTATGTTACAACTCATAAATATAGAAATTAATGCATTGTTTTTTGTAATCAATTTGTATATATCATACATGTATATTGAAGTATTTGCTCTTGTACAAAAATTGCTGAACTCTTATTTTTTCAATATTTTCAATATATAGTTGGAGCACTACATACCTTGTTATCATATTTAAGTTATCATACTTTCTGTTCTCCACTGGTTGTCAAACTAGTTATCATGCTATATTTGTTATCATAATGTAGATTGATATTTAAAAATAAAAAAAGCTGAATCCTTTGTTGTGAAAGAGCTATGTCATTGTTAATTTTGAATATGAAAAGATTAAAAGGCAACGCAATTTTCCTGTTTTATTCATGTACTTATATCTTTAAAGGGATGATTGCCATACCTCATATTGTATTAACGACACTTCTAATTTGCCACATTATGTTGGGAACTCTTATATCCCATATCATTCAATAATTGTTAGAACAATTCATACTGTAATATAATTTGATTGTAGGTCCTCACATTCTCCTGTTAACAGATCCAGGAGCCCTCATTTCGATGAGGATGGAGGCTGTAGTCCTCTTGAAGCCTGGCCTAAGCTTGCTTGTTAGCTAGGCTTGGTGTATATACCATATTCATGGATGCATACGTGTGTACCACTGGTGAGTTAGGAACTGTCACAAGCGTAGCTATACCGCAAATTGCATTCGTTCTTTTAACCATGCCATACAATTTCACGTTTATACTAAGCAGTCTAATCTGCCTCATCTTGCGGTTTATACCGGGAGATATAACAGGCAAGGTACCTGTCCATGTAACTGGCAATTTTGTAGTGCTCCTTGTTTTGTTCATCTCAAAACAATTTTTGCACTATAATGGTGATCATCAGATGGTATAATACTATAGTGCCTATACATCTGCGATGTCTGTAAACACTTAACAGAAATATGATATATGAAAAACGTGGCTACATAATGGCTGAAAGCTTTCATGAATAATATTTGTTGGTCTCCATGGTTAAAAGAATGTATGACTGGTATAGTGCCATCCACTGTATATTTATAGGAGAGAGTATAGTTCTTTTTTGGTAGACAGTTTCCTACCATACAACATTGTATGTCGTATTGTTAATCAATGTTCCACTATTACAACATATTTTATGTTCAAGATGTGGTTCGAAGATGTTAGCACTTAACAGAATATGTGGGAGAGGGGAATAGGAGAAATTTATAGTGTTTCCTCAAATTGGCTTATATGTTTTTACCAAGTCAATGTATCCCCTCTCTCTACCTCTCTTTACTTTACGACAATTAAACTGATGTTTTTTACATAGCAATGAAGATACATTAATCTTGTAGGACATACCAGCTTGGTGCAGCCAGGCAAAGTATGTAGCCTGTTCTTCTGCACCTTTCCCCCAACTGGTTTTTGGTGGTTTTAGGATGGATATATTCTTATTGTTTGCATACAGTGGATGGTTTAGCATTGAAATACCCGCACCTTTTTTCAATCATTTTTTCAATCATTTTTTTGTTATTATTACTACAGGTGACAAGCAAGGTATACCGGGATTCTTTTTTGGAACTCTAGTGCCTTTGCCCTTAGAGGGCTGGGGCGTTTGGTCATAACAACAACAACAAAAAAATAATAATAATAATTGAAGGGGGTGAGGATGGGAGGACGGAGCCCCTCCTACTTGAGCTAAACAAAATGAATTGAGTCAATGGATGATAAAAAAGGGCAAAATGTGTCAGAAGTTACCCCTCCCCTGTATAATCATCCTTAAACACAACAGATAGGGAGGAGCTTCAATCAATTGCTCCTCTCATTATCTGTTGAAAGCTAGAAGGGGAGGGGAAACGCGGGACATCATCTTAAAATGGATCCCTCCCCTGCATACCCATGCATTATACAGATAGGGAGGAGCTTCAATCAATTGCTCCTCTCATTATCTGTTGTAAGCTAGAAGGGGAGGGGGAAACGCAGAACATCATCTTCAAATGGGTCCCTCCCCTGCATACCCATGCATGTATACAGTGACAGGGAGGAGCCTAGCTAGTGGCATATATATGCAGTGCTCCTACATTGATGGGCTCCTCCCATTATTATACTATAGGGGAGGGGCAATAATGTACCTATTCCCAATACCATCCTCGCCTCGTATGGGAGGGGCAAAGACTCACATGATGAGTATCATCACCTTCCCCCATCATATACCCCCTTCTAATTTCATCAATAGTTAAATCCTCATCCTAACAAAGTCGGATGAAAGTACAAGAATTAGATTTTTGAGTTCCAGAATCTTAAACATTATTTCCGATAATTATTGGTACTAAGGTGATGTATATTTTATTGGGCATAAGGATCATTCTGTCCAACAGTCATCCAATATCTGTACTATTGCATGATAGTGTAGTTAATCAAGGTATACTCTACTTGCCACCTGTAACCATAGTAACTGTACGTTCTGTGCTATGTACGACCTACATGCCAGGTATGATGGCGAGAGGAGACATTTATCAAATGTCTTCATGACATCTCCATTCACATCGATGTGGGTAGGGGCGTCAATCCATCGTTTGGGCAAACATTGCATCATTATGTTTTGTACACAGACAGTTCTGAAATTAGTTGCTAGCCTTCGGATTGACGCCCCTGTGTAATATCATTGTTTGTGTCTCAATACAATACTCATAACTGTGAATTGGTGATGCATTCTACACTATTTACTGAGACTATTTGTTTGTAAACAATGTCAATGTCATTGAAACTCTCGAAAATGCAAATGTAATATATGCGTCAATAGTGTAATATTTTGATATTTTCCCATGACATATTGCAATAATGTAAAAATATGTATAACTCTATGATCGAATTACCAATTTTGTGAGAAAGAATATCAATGTAATTCACAAATAAAGGAAATGATTTGTCATTATTACTTTGTGTTGTAAAACAAAATTTAATGCTCAAAGATAAATTGAAATTTTAAAATGCTTACTACTGTCTCTGTTTTTATTTCCAATGAAATAAGCTTCTCAATTTTTTTAGATGTATAATGAGAGCATGTGTGTGTTTGTGTATGTGAAAGTCTTTCATTTGCTACCTTCCTTCATTTCGTACCCTTTCCCGACACAGTCATACCTCTACTTCAAATCAGTTTACTTACAACCGTCCTCATTCTACTACCATCCTACATCTGCCACCAACCAATCTCTCCTTCCTAGACCCTACCTCTCCTCCATCCACCCTACCTCTACCTCTCCTTCATCCACTCTACCTCTACCACCCCTCAATCCACCCTACCCCTCCTCCATCCACCCTACCTCTACCAACCCTCCATCCAACCTACCCCTCCTCAATCCACCCTACCTCTACATCCCCTCCATCCACCCTACCCCTCCTCCATCCACCCTACCTCTACCAACCCTCCATCCAACCTACCCCTCCTCAATCCACCCTACCTCTACATCCCCTCCATCCACCCTACCCCTCCTCCATCCACCCTACCTCTACCAACCCTCCATCCAACCTACCCCTCCTCCATCCACCCTACCTCTACCAACCCTCCATCCAACCTACCCCTCCTCCATCCACCCTACCTCTACCAACCCTCCATCCACCCTACCCCTCCTCCATCCACCCTACCTCTACCAACCCTCAAACCAACCTACCCCTCCTCAATCCACCCTACCTCTACATCCCCTCCATCCACCCTACCCCTCCTCCATCCACCCTACCTCTACCAACCCTCCATCCAACCTACCCCTCCTCAATCCACCCTACCTCTACATCCCCTCCATCCACCCTACCCCTCCTCCATCCACCCTACCTCTACCAACCCTCCATCCAACCTACCCCTCCTCAATCCACCCTACCTCTACATCCCCTCCATCCACCCTACCCCTCCTCCATCCACCCTACCTCTACCAACCCTCCATCCAACCTACCCCTCCTCAATCCACCCTACCTCTACCAACCCTCCATCCAACCTACCCCTCCTCCATCCACCCTACCTCTACCAACCCTCCATCCACCCTACCCCTCCTCCATCCACCCTACCTCTACCACCCCTCCATCTACCCCAACCTCTACAACCCCCCCCCCCTCCATCCGACCTACCTCCCACGTACCGATTTCTCCTCCATCCTCTATCACCCCTCCATCCACCCTACCTATACCACCCCTCCATCTACTCAACCTCTATCTCCCCTCAACCCTACCTCTCCTCCATCCACCCTACCTCTATTACCCCTCCATCGACCCCAACCTCTACCTCCCCTCCATCCAACCTACCTCCCACGTACCGATTTCTCCTCCATCCCCCCTACCTCTACCTCCCTCAATCCACCCTACCTCTACCACTCCTCCATCTACCCCCCCCCCCCCCTCATCTACCCCAAACTCTACCTCCCCTCCACCCTACCTCTCCTCCATCCACCCTACCTATATCACCCCTCCATCCACCCAACCTCTACCTCCCCTCCACCCTACATTTCCTCCATCCACCCTACCTCTACCTCCCCTCTATCCACCCTACCTCTCCCCCTTCCACCTTACCTCTACCTCTCCTCCATCCACCCTACCTATATCACCCCTCCATCCACCCTACCTCTACCTCCCCTCTATCCACCCTACCTCTCCCCCTTCCACCTTACCTCTACCTCCCCTCCACCCTACCTCTCCTCCATCCATCCTACCTTTCCTCCTTCAACCTTACCTCTACCTCCCCTCCACCCTACCTCTACCTCCCCTCCATCCAACCTACCTCCCACGTACCAATTTCTCCTCCATCCACCCTACCTCTAACTCTCTCAATCCACCCTACCTCTACCACTCCTCCATCTACCCCCAAACTCTCCCTCCCCTCCACCCTACCTCTCCTCCCTTCCACCATACCTCCCCTCCATCCACCCTACCTCTAGTACCCCTCCACCCTACCTCTATTACCCCTCCATCCACCCCAACCTCTACCTCCCCTCCATCCAACCTACCTCCCACGTACCAATTTCTCCTCCATCCACCCTACCTCTAACTCTCTCAATCCACCCTACCTCTACCACTCCTCCATCTACCCCCTCCATCTACCCCCAAACTCTCCCTCCCCTCCACCCTACCTCCCCTCCATCCACCCTACCTTTATTACCCCTCCATCCACCCCAACCTCTACCTCCCCTCCATCCACCCTACCCCTCCTCCATCCACCCTACCTCTATTACCCCTCCATCCACCCCAACCTCTACCTCCCCTCCATCCAACCTACCTCCCACGTACCAATTTCTCCTCCATCCACCCTACCTCTAACTCTCTCAATCCACCCTACCTCTACCACTCCTCCATCTACCCCCAAACTCTCCCTCCCCTCCACCCTACCTCTCCTCCCTTCCACCATACCTCCCCTCCATCCACCCTACCTTTATTACCCCTCCATCCACCCCAACCTCTACCTCCCCTCCATCCAACCTACCTCCCACGTACCGATTTCTCCTCCATCCACCCTACCTCTACCTCCGTCAATCCGCCCTACCTCTACCTCCCTCAATCCACCCTACCTCTACCACTCCTCCATCTACCCCCCCCCCCTCCATCTACCCCAAACTCTAAGTCCCCTCCACCCTACCTCTCCTCCATCCACCCTACCTCTATCACCCCTCCATCCACCCGACCTCTACCTCCCCTCCATCCTACCTTTCCTCCATCCACCCTACCTCTACCTCCCCTCCACCCTACCTCTCCTCCATCCACCATTCCTCTACCTCCCCTCCACCCTACCTCTCCTCCATCCACCCTACCTCTACCACCCCTCCATCTACCCCAACCTCTATCGCCTCCCCTCCACCCTACATCTCCTCCATCCACCCTACCTCACCACCCCTCCACCCTACCTATACCACCCCTCCATCTACCCCAACCTCTATCGCCTCCCCTCCACCCTACATCTCCTCCATCCACCCTACCTCTCCTCCATCCACCCTACCTCTACCACCCCTCCATCCCTCCATCCCTCCATCCACCCTACCTCTCCTCCATCCACCCTACCTCTACCACCCCTCCGTCCACCCTACATATACCACCCCTCCATCTACCCCAACCTGTACCTCCCCTCCAGCCTACCTCTCCTCCATCCACCATTCCTCCACCTCCCCTCCAGCCTACCTCTCCTCCATCCACCCTACCTCCCACGTACCGATTTCTCCTCCATCCACCCTACCTCTACCTCCCTCAATCCACCCTACCTATATCACCCCTCCATCCACCCAACCTCTACCTCCCCTCCACCCTACCTTTCCTCCATCCACCCTACCTCTACCTCCCCTCTATCCACCTACCTCTCCTCCTTCCACCTTACCTATGCCTCCCCTCCACCCTACCTCTCCTCCATCCACCCTACCTCTCCTCCATCCACCCTACCTCTACCACCCCTCCGTCCACCCTACCCATACCACCCCTCCATCTACCCCAACCTGTACCTCCCATCCACCCTACCTCGAGATCTCCTCCATCCACCCTACCTCTATTACCCCTCCATCCACCCCAACCTCTACCTCCCCTCCATCCAACCTACCTCCCACGTACCGATTTCTCCTCCATCCACCCTACCTCTACCTCCCTCAATCCATCCTACCTCTACCACCCCTCCATCTACCCCAAACTCTACCTCCCCTCCACCCTACCTCTCCTCCATCCACCATACCTCTCCTCCATTCACCCTACCTCTATCACCCCTCCATCCACCCTACCTCTACCTCCCCTCTATCCACCCTACCTCTCCTCCTTCCACCTTACCTCTACCTCCCCTCCACCCTACCTCTCCTCCATCCACCCTACCTCTCCTCCATCCACCCTACCTCTCCTCCATCCACCCTACCTTTCCTCCATCCATCCTACCTCTCCTCCATCCACCCTACCTCTCCTCCTTCCACCCAACCTATCCCACCCCTCGATCCATCCAAACTCTACCATCTCCCCTCTACCTCTCCTCCAACCACCTTACCTCTCCTCCTTCCACCTTACCTCTCCTCATTTCATCCTCCCTCTTCCACCACCCCTCCATCCACCCTACCTCTACCTCCCCTCCACCCTACAATGTACCTCCCACGTACCCATCTCTCCTCCATCCACCCTACAATGTACCTCCCACGTACCCATCTCTCCTCCATCCACCCTACCTCTACCATCCCTTCATCCACCTTACCTCTCATCCATCCAACCTACCCCCCCCCCACGTACCCATCTCTCCTCCCCTTCACCCTACCTCTCCTCCATCCACCTTACCTCTCCTCCATCCACCCTACCTCTCCTCCATCCACCCTACCTCTCCTCCGTCCACCCTACCTCTCATACATCCACCCTACCTCTCCTACATCCACCCTACCTCTCCTCCATCCACCCTACCTCTCCTCCGTCCACCCTACCTCTCATACATCCATCCTACCTCTCCTCCATCCACCTTACCTCTCCTCCATCCACCCTACCTCTCCTCCATCCACCCTACCTCTCCTCCATCCACACTACATCTCCTCCATCCACCCTACCTCTCCTCCATTTAAAATCATACATACATGGTTGTGGTGTGTGTGTGTGTGTGTGCGTGCGTGTGCGCTTGTGTGTGTGTGTGTGTGCGTGCGCGCGCTTGTGTGCGTGTGTGTGTGTTTATTTCTATTAAAGATTGATTTTTATTGTTTGGAATCAATAAAAAAAACTTATTGGAGAACAAAAGTGGGTGTGTGGTTGTGTGCGGGTGTATGATATAACACGCCCGCACCCGCACACGCCCCCATCCTCATATGTAGGCGTATACCCACACGAATCAATTTCATATCCTCCCGAGAAGAGCATGAAGAATGTTAAACTAATAATAAATAATAACGTGACATGTATTACAAATAAGGCACTTGAGGCTTTTTTTTTTATTAGCAAATATTTATTGTCATGATCATATAAATGTTAATCACCTCTACTAGCAATTCCATCCTTACCCCTTATATGAATACGAATATGAATATGAATATGTAATGATGATTTTCGAATCATCCAAGATTTCGTTACAGTGTCAAGCAAATAAACAGCATTACACAATCGAAAGTTAGTGATATCCAATTCTCGACCGGAGAAAGGTGGTTCTTTGGATTGAGAAAATTCGACTGTCAATGGTTTAAACAAGATCCTGTTAGTACACAGTTCTTCATTTCTGAATCAAAGTTAAAACATGCAACTGGTTACTCTATCAGCAGATCAAAGAATTATGAACTAAAAACCGAGTGATGTTAACGTGCACTTGATTATCATGTATTCCGTTTTGTTTTACCCAATCTCGTCTCTTATCATTTGATAATCGTATAGAAGAAAAGGAACTACATAGAAACCCTGTATCATCATAAAGGAAATTCAACAAAAAAAGATTGGTTGCCATTCGTTGTCGTAAATGGTAAAAGTCTAAAGTCGATGTCATTTGATGAGCAGCAGCTCTCTATTCCAGCGTGGAATCTCATTCCTCTATATTTGGTTTGGGTTCGGAGGAGAAGGCCCGCTCTAAAAAGACAAAAGGCAAGATAATAGTTAAATTAATTTTGTTTGCATAGTTGCAAGTCTCTTTAAACCACTCATCTAGCTTCAGAAAGAATTTAAATACATTTCACATGTTGCTATTTCGCCTATCTGACTCTTAACATGATATCACATGTTTATAATCTGTGAATTTAAACTTAGTGATACTGTATTTTACATGGCAACTGGAATATGTTCAATATGTTTGATGGATTGGTTTATGACTAATTGTCAAAGTACATCAGACGGCAGTATAAAGGCAATCTATATTGAAACAGACTTTCTTTAACAGTCGATACATTTCGTTTAACCCTCATAAAAGTATTGAATTATTATTTAATACGTTTATTTGAGAAACTTCAAATGTTAAACAATCATTTCCACGGTAATATTTGTGAATGCATACTTTTAATGAGAAAAACATATTATATGTTCAGTTAAAAACTTAATCACTCATACCCTTACCAAATTTTAAGATTTGTGAAGTATGTAAAAATTGATTTGTCGCAATTTACGTCTTTTGAGAAAGTGACATAATTATTAAAGCTCACATTAAGGCTTTGAGGATTCCATTTTTTACTCAGATTTTGCTCTCTTCCAAAGCAATTTCATGTTCTGAAGAGACTATCCTGTAGGTCTATCAAAACGCATAATTTATTTCGTAGCACTATCTGTTAAAAATGTAAATTATTTCACTTGTCAGAACTTTGATGATTAAACCTTAAACCAACAATGTACCACCTAGAATGTACTCCTAAAAATCAATAATTTCAGTCTTACCTGACACACATCCTGGTGATCCCGGCAGCAATCATGCAAGCAGCATCACAGAAGCAGGCTCCAGTGGGATTCATGCCACCACATGCACCCTCACATGAATCTCCTGAAGAAACAGCAAAAACAACATATATAATATGCTTCTTCTTCCTTCCATCTTTTCCCCTTTCCTTCTTATCTGTTTTACTTCTCCTTGTTCGTTTCGTTTTTGTAAATTGTATGTTGTTTTGAAATATTATCTTGTGTTTTCTAAGTCTTCGTAGGCAAAATTTGAAACATTTATATTTTTATTTTTTTCTTGGGGATCCACAAACTACAAGCACTGCTTTTTAGTGGACCCCCCCCCCCCCCATTTCCTCAGAAATTAAGAAATTCTTGTAATAATTTTATTATGTGCAAAGTTTATTTGTATAGCTTCTTGAAAAAATGAATTATGTATGAAATCAAATGTAACATCTTTGTTTACCTTTCTGTTGGAAATGAAATAAATATGAATAGGAAAATATTCATGGTTTATTTAGCGTTTAATACATCTACAATATCTCTAAGCTGGCAACAGAAAATGTAATTATTCTGGTTACTAGATTCAGGCTTTCCGAAAATCAAGCAATGTATGCACATGCTTTACTGCCCAGGGAGCACTCAAGCCTGGCGCAATTTTACAATCGGTCACAATGCTGAGCATTATGCTACAATGTCTTTCGCATCACAGCGAGCGGGGACCAATTATTTATCATCTGGGTGAAGAGAATCAATATAATTATACAAAATCCTTTGCTGAATGATATAAGTCCGTGTCGGGGATCAAACACACGACTATCGCATCTCCAGTCAAATGTAAACTATTCGACTACGATGTGAGGTGTGTGTGCGTGTGTGGAGGGGTGATATAATTCACATATTTGTATCACCTCCAAAATCGTTCCCCTTTTCAGGTTTTGCAGAAAAAAGTGTGATTATTATCGACACTCCTACTTACATAGGGTATAACCTTGCTGCATTATAAAAGAGGTGAATAATCTACTAACCTGTTGGAGGGGGTCCACTGGGAGGCGGCAGAGAGGGGCAGAGCTGTTACTTGGCGGTGGAGAAGGAGGGGCAGAACCGTTGTTTGGTGGAGGAGGAGGAGGGGCAGAACCGTTGTTTGGTGGTGGAGGAGGAGGGGCAGAACCGTTGTTTGGTGGTGGTGGAGGAGGAGGGGCAGAACCGTTGTTTGGTGGAGGAGGAGGAAGGGAAGAACCGTTGTTTGGTGGTGGAGGAGGAGAGGCAGAACCGTTGTTTGGTGGAGGAGGAGGAGGGGCAGAACCGTTGTTTGGTGGAGGAGGAGGAGGTGAAGAACCGTTGTTTGGTGGAGGAGGAGGAGGGGAAGAACCGTTGTTTGGGTGTGAATGGTTACCGGATCCATTACCTGGGGGTGGGGTTGAAAAGTTAGAGGAAAACAGCCCGCGCTTAACGATTCGGCCGGCACGTGAGTGGTTGCCAGTGCCATTTCCAGGTCTTGGTGGAGGTGGGCCGGTGCCGCGTTGGTTGGGAGTGAGTTACCGGTTCCATTACCGGATCTTGGTGGAGGTGGGCCGGTGCCGTTGCTTGGGAGTGAGTGGTTACCGGTTCCATTACCGGGTCTTGGTGGAGGAGGACCGGTGCCGTTGCTTGGGAGTGAGTGGTTACCAGTTCCATTACCGGATCTTGGTGGAGGTGGGCCGGTGCCGTTACTTGGGAGTGAGTGGTTACCGGTGCCATTACCGGGTATTGATGGAGGAGGGCCGGTGCCGTTGCTGTGGTGTGAGTGGTTACCGGGTCTGTTACCGCGCTTAACAATTCGGCCAGCACGTGAGTGGTTACCGGTGCCATTACCAGGTCTTGGTGGAGGTGGGCCGGTGCCGTTGCTTGGGAGTGAGTGGTTACCGGTTCCATTACCGGGTCTTGGTGGAGGAGGGCCGGTGTACGTCGTTGCTTGGGAGTGAGTGGTTACCGGTTCCATTACCGGATCTTTGTGGAGGTGGGCCGGTGCCGTTGGTTGGGAGCGAGTGGTTACCGGTTCCATTACCGGGTCTTGGTGGAGGTGGGCCGGTGCCGTTACTTGGGAGTGAGTGGTTACCGATGCAGATGCACATCACAATGCATAAGTCCATTGTAATCCCTCCGTCTAAGATGGGCGGGATCACCCTGCAATATGAATACGCGATTCCTTCACTAGCAGATCGACCATGAATATTTAGATCTGCTCATAAAGCGAGTCAGAGTGCCATTAATTTGCTAAATTTCAGGAAAACTAGAGAATTCAGTGTCTCGTGAAAGATATAATCTAATCCCTACACACCTTTTTTGTAAAAGATCGTCCATAATATCTAAATTCCCTTCAGTAAATTGCTGAAATCAACATAAAATGTGTCTTTCCATCGCCGCGGAGCCGAGTCAAATGTGGTGGTCGAAATACGCACGGCTGCGAGCACGGTGTGTAAGCCTCATTGTCCGCTGTGTAAAAACTTCGCTTACGCACAATGCATAAATTACGGAGGTCGATACGTAAATTTCAGAAAGCTTCGTTTTATTGGATTGAAATTGGCCCTAATTTCTCGACAACCAATCAAATTATGTGTTACATCAGACGACAGGGGATTATATACCCTATGTTGTGGCGTCCGATCTGGCCCAATAACAAGTAGTAGTTACGAGCATTATCTCCTTGAAGTACACAACCCCAGTGAAAAAGGTGAATTTTCCTGTGACCTCCATAGAGAAATCACAAATTGAATGATTGTTGTCCATTTTTTAAGATGAAAAGGCCCTATTTTCCAGGATACAAATCAGTTCGAAATTAGTATCAGTGGAAAGAACAGTACTTGAATATGTGATTTCCACCCGATCTGGTGTGAAATCAAAGTTTGTTTTCCTTGTAGGAGCATTTCTTTGCACACTTAGCGCATTTTCAAAGACGATTTCACGTGTTGTAGACCGCGGAGCGAGACCGCGTGAGCAGATGCCCGAAATTTGTTCATATGCGGATGAAATGGCTACCAATTGAGTAGAGGGTGATGCTTGAAGTCCCAATCTCTCCCCATCGTCTTTCTGTTTTTGATCTACTGAATTTCGATCAGGTGGCACGCCCTCTTTATTTTTTTAATTATTTTTCTCTCTGATGATATTACGTTTCCTAACACCTCGAGTGAGAACTATGTCCATATCTAATGCGACACATTCGTGAAATTATTTACATTGATTTCGATTAGATAATAAGTATCCTCATTAATAGAAATATGGATAGAAGGGGTATATTCACACTTGAAAGGTAATGCTTTGAATAGGACTTTTCAGGCTTGTGCGCATTTATCACTGCAGGTATTATCATGTATCAAATACGGCGACCATCCCCTTCATGTACAGGCCCTTGTACAAACAATCACGTGCCCACAAGCACGTGTCACTGACAATTTAGTGTGTGTAACCAGTATGAAAGATAATCTTTCGCGGATTTACATATAACAATCGCCTTGAAACTATCTGGTTAAAAAGCTTAAAGCTGAAGTTCAATTCTGGTATTGCGATTGCATTGTGAAAGAAACGGTGTGGAATCGATCAGAAAAGGTAAATCATCTATCATACAAGTATTGGTGTGTACTGCAAGGTTCTAGAATCATCAAAATCATAAGAAATTTGCCTAGCCTTGGTAAAGTTACAAGCACTGTACACAGACATATGTATATGGGACTACAAGAACATGTGTCATAAAAATCCGTCCCGAATTTCATGCTGTTGCATGCCATATTTAGAATATTAAGGCACTAAACCCATGCATCAGTCAGGGAACATTTTTAATCTGATGTTCTTCCACACTTGCATAATAACAATGATAACACAAATTATTTTTCACCTCTTCCTAGAACTCAACCTTCTCTTTAAGTTAACAGCAAGTCGCTCCAGTCGCACGATATGTTTATTATCCCAAAGTAGATTCAACTTTAGTTTCACTTATTATCTCTTTTTCCACGTCTTTCATGTATATCCCTTTTTTTCCTTTTAATAATAATACTAATGGTGGCTTCTTTTATACCGCACATGTCCGTCACGTTATGACGCTCCTGGCGCTGCCCCGATTATTACCCTGGCTTTAGCAAGGCAGCCACTGCGGCGCTCTAGCATGGGTTGAGTGTGGCAAATGTAGATCAATGTCTGGCCAAAGGACATTAGTGCCGCGGCGAGACTCGAACCGCGGATCGACCTTAAGATCGACAGTCAATCGACGTATCCACTCGACCACGACACCTCTTTTATTTTCTCATCGTATTGCGTTTGCGTCTCTCTCTCTCTCTCTCTCTCTCTGTCTGTCTGTCTCCCTTCCTACCTCTTTGTCTCCCTCCCTACCTCTCTCTGTCTGTCTGTCGTCCTCCCTCTCTCTCTCTCTCTTTCTTCCTCCCTACACCTCTCTGTCTGTCTCCCTCCCTATCCCTCTCTCTATCTATCTCTCTCTCTCTCTCTCTCTCTCTCTGTATCCCTCCCTACCTCTCTCTCTGTCTGTCTCCCTCCCTCTCTCTCTCTCTCTCTCTCTCTCAGGCTCTTTCTTCCTCCCTACACCTCTCTGTCTGTCTCCCTCCCTATCCCTCTCTCTGTGTCTGTCTCCATCCCTCTCTCTCTCTCTCTCAGGCTCTTTCTTCCTCCCTACACCTCTCTGTCTGTCTCCCTCCCTATCCCTCTCTCTGTGTCTGTCTCCCTCCCCCCCGGCCTCTCTCTCTCTCTCAGGCTCTTTCTTCCTCCCTACACCTCTCTGTCTGTCTCCCTCCCTACCTCTCTCTGTGTCTGTCTCCCTCCCTCTCTCTCTCTCTCTCAGGCTCTTTCTTCCTCCCTACACCTCTCTGTCTGTCTCCCTCCCTATCCCTCTCTCTCTCTCTCTCTCTCTCCCTCCCTACCTCTCTCTCTGTATCCCTCCCTACCTCTCTCTGTGTCTGTCTCCCTCTCTACCGCTCCCTGTGTCTGTCTCCCTCCCTACCTCTCTCTGTGTGTGTCTCTCCCTACCTCTCTCTCTCTCTCTTTGTCTCCCTCCCTACCTCTCTCTCTCTCTCTCTCTGTGTATCCCTCCCTATCTCTCTCTCTCTCTGTATCCCTCCCTACCTCTCTCTGGGTCTGTCTCCCTCCCTACCTCTCTCTGTGTCTGTCTCCCTCCCTACCTCTCTCTCTCTGTCTCCCTCCCTACCTCTCTCTCTCTCTGTCTCCCTCCCTACCTCTCCCTGTGTCTGTCTCCCTCCCTACCTCTGTGTGTGTGTGTCTCTCCCTACCTCTCTCTCTCTGTCTCCCTCCCTACCTCTCTCTGTGTCTGTCTCCCTCCCTCTCTCTCTCTCTCTCTCAGGCTCTTTCTTCCTCCCTACACCTCTCTGTCTGTCTCCCTCCCTATCCCTCTCTCTCTCTCTCTCTCTCCCTCCCTACCTCTCTCTCTGTATCCCTCCCTACCTCTCTCTGTGTCTGTCTCCCTCTCTACCGCTCCCTGTGTCTGTCTCCCTCCCTACCTCTCTCTGTGTGTGTCTCTCCCTACCTCTCTCTCTCTTTGTCTCCCTCCCTACCTCTCTCTCTCTCTCTCTGTGTATCCCTCCCTATCTCTCTCTCTCTCTCTGTATCCCTCCCTACCTCTCTCTGGGTCTGTCTCCCTCCCTACCTCTCTCTGTGTCTGTCTCCCTCCCTACCTCTCTCTCTCTGTCTCCCTCCCTACCTCTCTCTCTCTCTGTCTCCCTCCCTACCTCTCCCTGTGTCTGTCTCCCTCCCTACCTCTCTGTGTGTGTGTCTCTCCCTACCTCTCTCTCTCTGTCTCCCTCCCTACCTCTCTCTCTCTCTCTCTGTCTCCCTCCCTACCTCTCTCTGTGTCTGTCTCCCTCTCTACCTCTCCCTGTGTCTGTCTCCCTCCCTACCTCTCTCTGTGTGTGTCTCTCCCTACCTCTCTCTCTCTTTCTCCCTCCCTACCTCTCTCTGTATCCCTCCCTACCTCTCTCTGGGTCTGTCTCCCTCCCTACCTCTCTCTCCGATCCCTTCCTACCTCTCTCTCTGTCTGTCTGTCTCTCTCTCTCTGTCTCCCTCCCTACCTCTCTCTGTCTGTATCCCTCCCTACCTCTCTCTGTCTGTATCCCTCCCTACCTCTCTGTGTCTGTATCCCTCCCTACCTCTCTGTGTCTGTCTCCCTCCCTACCTCTCTCAGTCTCTCTCTCTCTCTATCCCTCCCTACCTCTCTTTGTCTCTCCCTCCCTCCCTCTACCCTCTCTCTACTCTCTCAGCCTGTCTGCACTCTTATAGTTACTTCCCGAAGTACATATTATAATTCATATACAAAATTGCAACAAACAGGACCATTGACACATTGAAATACAGCTTTATTCCATTATGATATACATGCTGTAATTACAATATGAATATGTACACATGAATATCATATTTGAATGACATCTATTAATGCTTACATATAATTTTTGCACGAAATACTGATTAATAGATGTGTACAATATTTACAAAGTATGAACATTTAGATACATATAAATATCAATTAAAAAATGAGGCACATTCTTTGACAATCAGCAGTTTAAATTGACCAAGACAAAATATAATGGGGTCTAACTCTAGTGTGCAGAGCTTCTGAGGCTTTTCTACAATTTTACTAAGATACCTGATTTCATGTCATCAAAGAAAGTGTGAAATACTATGACAAAAATGTACAATAATTTCTTCTTTGTTTGTGCTTTAGTATTATGGTTTTCATCATACATTGCAGTGGTTGTATGTTTGTGTAATGCTAGTGGACAGCAAATTTCAATAAAGCCAGGGTAATAATCGGGAGCGCCAGGAGGGTCAAATCTGACTGACATGAGCGCTATACAAGAACCCACTATTATTATTTATTATTATTTATCAAATAGCAAAATAACAATTCTTCTCTTTTATCCCCCATCTCTCTCTCTCTCTCTCTCTGTCTCTCCCTCTGTCTCCTTCCCTCTGGTTCCTCTTGTTTTATACTAAGGCAGGGTGCTAGTGTCCATGGATAAGGCATTTATTGGTGTAAGCGCTTTCAACCTTGAAAGGAGGGAAGGGAGTTGTCCTTATCAATTATGAAACTACACCCTATTTTACTTCTCTGAAGTACCAAATTAATTTGTGGATATATTTTGTACATTGTAAATGACAAGTATGAAAACCCAATTGGGATTAAAGGCATCGTTTAACAATGTTAAATCTGAGATGCACGGCCCTACGTGTTATCCAGGATTTTTGTTTCAGAATCTGAGACAAAGTTAACGCATCCATTTAAGTCTTCATTCATGTTAAATAGGTAAGGCACCATTGTACCATACATAATATGCGATTTTCTGGGGGGGGGGATGCTGTTATGATGACAGACATTATTTCTCTTGAATTATAGTACTTGTAAGGCAACATTTCTTTCTACAATTAATAAGACACTTCCTGTTTTTCATAAAATAAAAAATATGATAGTATAATGGTGAGCAGTATATTCATGATATGAATGGAAAAAGAAATGAATTAACTTTAAGATGGCTTATGTTGAAGCATGTATTTGAATAATGTATACAAATATTGTTTTGACATTGGTTGTATAAAATGTAATTGTGAATTTATGTATTTGTTGTAAAAAATAAAAAATTGCCCATTGGAGCAAAGATATGGAAAAAACAACCCCAATAGAGAACCGAAGCTGTGACGTCATAAAAATCTGTTTTTAGAATTTCTCAATTTTTTCTTCATTTTCCGAAAGAGCATCAATAATAATGTCCAAATGTCGAAAACCAATGGAATATGTTAAGTATTGGCTGAGATATGACCATCTGAATAAATATATTTCCTATAGGAACTCAGTGTTATATGCTCTGGATCCTAACCATTTTTAGCTGAAAATAAATTTGTTGATGATGTCACACTTCAGCACTCTATTATTTCTCTTGTTGTTGTTTACTAGTCAGACTGTGTATCATAAGAGTCAGCTGTTGTTGTTGACTAAGCTGTTCCTTTTGTTGACTAATGAGGGCGTCCTTCTCTCTTATGGTGCTCTTCTGCTGCCGGCAATCCGTTTCAAGCTTCGACACCTGAAACAAAAGAGAAATCCAAGAATGTTATGTTATCTCACGAAATAAGTTCTATTCGCATCTTTAATCCCATCCATATTGGTAACAAGGCTAAAGATGTTACGCTTGTTTCACAGATATTTAGAATTGGTTGACAGTTTTTGACATGTACAGGTAGTTTGTTCCAAAGTTCAGCAGAAGCTTTTCAAAAATAAATGATGACCATAATAAAAAGTTATACTTTTGGTCTTCATCGTACATAAAGTAATTAAATTTGTCAGAAGAATGTGTTAGATCATTGATGTACATTGAAAACAGTAGAGGACCTATGATAGAACCTTGTGGTACCCCGTGTGTAATAGAATTGCTTTTGAATTGAAAGCATCTTTTGCCAGGGTTGCTTTAAGCAGTTTTCCACATCATATGTGTAAAAACGGACTCTAGCAATATAATTTAGTAGGGTTGGAATAAAAGAGAACCATGGTAATCATGGTTTTTTTTGTCCAAATTACCATCCACCATGGTAACCTTGGTATCAAACAATGATAATTAATGATAATTTTATTGTTTGATACCATGTTTATCATGGTTACCATGGTGGATGGTAATTTGGACAAAAAAAACATGGATTTTTTTTTTTATTAGCATCTCACCTGTTGAGAGAGTTTCTTCTTGGCTTGCTCCGCCTTGGCCAGCTCTCCTCTCAGCTTATCGATGGCAGCCTCCAGCTCTTCTCTCTCCCTCTCCGTCTTCCTGAGAGTGCTCTCCGTCTCCTTCAGCTCCTCCTGCAGCTCACCCAGACGACCCTCGGTCAGACGGAGCTGCTTGACCGTGCCCTTGTGCTGTCCTTCAAGCTCCTCCAATCGCCCGATTGTCCTGTGGAAAAGATTTTGGTATTGATAGCGAAATGAGTGTTGCTGACTGGCAAAGAGTACTGTCTTTGAGTATTTAACCGCCTAAACTCCCCTAGACCCTCGCTCAGACTAAGCTGCTTGACCGTGCCCTTGTGCTGTCCTTCAAGCTCTTCAAGTCTCCCGATTGTCCTGTGGAAAGGATTTTGGTATTGATAGCGAAATTAGTGTTGCTGACTGGCAAAGAGTACTGTCTTTGAGTATTTAACCGCCTGAAGCTCGGTCAGACGACCCTCGGTCAGACGGAGCTGCTTGACCGTGCCCTTGTGCTGTCCTTCAAGCTCCTCCAGTCGCCCAATTGTCCTGTGGAAAGGATTTTGGTATTGATAGCGAAATAAGTGGTACTGGCAAAGAGTATTTACTGCCTGAAGTGCCCTAAACTTACATTCCCACTATTCCCCAAACTGCAAAAACTTATTTTGGGCTACCTGCTGTGCTTTACACTATTGGATCTGCTGCACATATTGATTAAACTTGTAATAACAAGGGCCCAATCTGATAAAAAAAAGGTTGCAATTGATTCAAATCAATTGCAACTCCTATCTCTTAAGTACACAGTTGCGATTAATATGAATCAATCGCAACTCTTTACAATACAGACCCCAGATTTCAGGGTAAATAGAACATGCATAGCCCATGTGCAGATTGTAGCCAATCATTAAAAATATACTGAAATTCTACTCACGTCTCATGCTTGTCTTTCAATGCTTCACTGTGCTTGGTCAGCATCTCATGAAGCTCCAAGAGACTGGCTCTCTCCTGCTTCTCAGCTTCCAATGTTTCTCTCAAGCTCTCTAACCTGAAAGTAAACAAGTAAACAAACAAAGAGATGATCAACAAGTAAATAAATAAATTTCAAACTTTTGCCATTCTGTTTCTGTTATTTTTCTGCCTACATACAAATCAACTAATACTACAAGGGTTGGATTGCCCTTTAACTTCTTTACTACTGGGGGAAACCTCTATATAAAGACCGCTGAAGGGAACATGAAAAGTGGTTGTTATAGGCAGATGGTCTTTATCTACAGGTTCCTTTTCTACAGGTTTAATTGAGTACAGGTTTCAATGGGCAACCTAACACATTGAAACCTGTATATAAAGACCACTCAAGGGAAACATGAAAAGTGGTCTTAATGTACAGGTTTCTTTTTTTCAGGTTTCAATGAGCAACCACACACAGTGAAACCAGTATATAAAGACAGCTCAAGGGAAACATGAAAAGTGGTCTTTATGTACAGGTTCCTTTCGTACAGGTTTCAATGAGAAATCATATCCAAGGAGAAAAAAAATGTGGTCTTTAATAACAACTGTAATAACAAATATTTTTGAGTCTTACCTCTGACCCAGTTCAGCGTGAGAGGTTGTTAACCTCTCATGTTCCCTAGCAACCGCTTCCAATCTCTCTATCTGACCCATCATGTTCTTCATCTCACCAGCCATCCTCTCTTTCTCCGCCATTTTGCCACTTAGCTCATCTCGATATTCCTCGCTCCTCTTCTCTGACTCTTGGATCATGGAGCGCAGCTTGCGAGCCTACGTCAAAGAAGCGGTTATCATTGAATTGTGAGCGTTTTAAATGTACATGTAAGTTTTAGTAATATGAGTGTCTCCAGGTAGTTACGATCATTTACCTCTCCCCCCCCCCCCCCCCACCTCCAAAAAAAAACACACCCCCAAACAAATCCTAAGAATGCTTGAATGAGAGGGACTTACCTCGTTATCTGCCTGAGCTTTCCTACACCTGTACTGAGCAATCAACCTGTCTGCTTGGGCTAGGGCCATGGCTTTTGCCTCCAGGAGATCCTGCAGATGACTCTCCTTCGTCTAGGAGATATAAGGAAATGAAATCATTAAAAATGTACTTTTTAACAACTGTAATCACATTGTATGCATAATTGTGGTTAGTTTTTTTTAATATTCTCGTACAATATTATCCTCAGAAAATTAATACTTGTATAACTATCTCCTTGATTATTAAACAACTAGCCCCTTGTATATATATCTACATCACCATGCAAGCCGACACTTACAAGCAGCATCAAATACCAATGTATTTCTCTTTCAATCTCCAAGCAATACATATTTTTGAATAACATTGTGCCCACTTGAAATACACTTGAAATTGAGGTGAAGGCAAGGTTATACAGTTCTAATATACAGAAATCTGAACTTTTCATCATAATAAATAATATGCCGTTCTTGTATAGCGTATATCGTCCCTATGCACTTCCAAGGGACTTTGGATATTGTTACCCCGGCTTTAGCTCTGGCAACCGTAGTGCTCAGTGCATTCAAGGAATGAATTATACCCGGGTACCTACTTACTACACCTGGGTCGAGAGTGGCAAATGTAGATTAATGTCCTGCCAAAGGACAGTAGTGCATAGTATAGTCTGGAGACTTATTTACTAGACCACAACAGCTCTACAGATTAGCATGCGGCAAGAATAGATTTGAATTGACCAATGAATTGCTGCAAGCTTGATGCACGCTTACAGCTAGCTTACAGTCAGCAAGCATTATCGTTTCAGATACTTACTGCAAGAGCTGAAAGTTTGTGTTCGTAGACATCCATAATCTCAGACGCTTTGACGTCTTTGAGCTGTGAGAGAGGAAAAAAAGTTAATTCACCTTGTCAACATGAGAAAGACCAAACTAATTGGATGATTTTGAGGGTTCAGTGAGACAAAGACGTAACTCCATATTTTGCCCAAATGAGTATTTGATATCAAAATGTTCAGAAAAATGTGGGCTTTCCAGGAAACACAAAGACTTAACTCCTTAAGGCCCAAGAGCTCAGTGACACAAAAAAAAAAAAAATCTCAAAATGGCCAAAATGGAGTTACGTCTTTGTGTCACTGACCCCTCGATTTGTTTGTTGTTTGCTGCTAAACATTTTTTTTTTTTTTAAATATCATTGTTGAACATTATATTTGTTCTATTTAACTGTATTTCTTCCATGCCCCAGAAGGGGTCGATAAAGGAATACATATCATAGTCATTGTCATTTTTATTGTAGGAATTATGCTAAGGAAACAAATGTTTATAAAAATTTACAATTTTCAGTTAGTGACCTTTTACATCAGGACCTCTAGATTTAATCTATAAAAAAAAATAAAAAATAAGCAAACAAGATGTTTTCATTCATCCAACAATGCAGCCGACTTATATGACCTTTAACCTTTCTTGCTGTGACCCCTCTCTCACCTTCCCCTCCCCCTCTACCACAAAACAACATTATATAACAACCAATAAATCATGATAAAACTCACATCCAAGCCAGTCTGCATTCTATCGATCAGCTTGTCCAGACCAGCATTGTCTGCCTTGGTGACCTTTGACCTTGTGGCCTCTAGGTTTGACCCCATGACGGACATGTCGTAGCCGTTGGTGTGGGACTGGTTGAGGTTGTGAGGGTGGGGCGCTGAGTGGTCCGAGGAGATGTCATGTTGTGAGGTTTGCAGGATGTGGGAATTGTTAGAGGCTATGCACTCTCCAAGGCTAAAACAAAGTTGAGGTGAGAAAAGTGAAATATTAAAGGCATTGTTTAACAATGTTTCCAGTTTGACAGATCATAAATATCTTGATAATCAGACAGGTGGTCGGCTTGTAAAAGTCATGGGATTCCTGAATAACGTAAGGTTTATAATTATGATGGCAGCATGAGCTAAATCCCTTTAAAAACTTGTTGAAATTGTTAACGTAATCAGATTTTTCGATTTACAGATTCAATGTATGTTCTGTATATCTTCTGTTTGTTTTAATATCTGATCAATGATTTGCATAGGTATTAATGTGTGTTTAATTGAACCACTGTGTAATTCATTAGGCATATTTTGTGGAATTCATTAACTGACCAATTGATTGATTGATGAATTGACCAATTGATTTGATTGAAAATTTTATTAACTCTTACTGATTGACAGATTAATGAATTTGGCCAGGCATTAATCTTTATTTGCCAAACTCTACCCAGGTGAGGTGAATCATACCTGCCAACCTGAGACAAGAGAAATTAGGAGTAAATTTTTCTGGATGGACTACGAGGTCGCGAACCACCGAAGGATTGGGGTAGTAGCCCGTAGATTGGGGGGGGGGGGGGGGGGGTACACAGGACTTTAGGGTCTATTTTTTTTTCTCTCCATTTTAATGGTGCAAATGGGCCTTTTCCTTCAACCTTTTCGCCCCACACATAAACAATTTTTGTATTCTTTCTTATACTTCTGATTATGAACAGCACGAGTCTTACCCATTTTGTCCTTCAAAAATGGAGAAATCAACGAAGAAGAAGAATATAGTAGTAGTAATCCAAAATAAATCCGAGGAAGTCCGGTAAATAACAAGCTTCCACGATCGCAGTCATCGCACAAGCATTGAAGAAAACACGCCAATGTATACAGTGTTTATGCACGGTGTATCAACTGCACATGTAATATAAATACACGTGGGCTATACGCATGCAGTTACTATGCAACAACGCTGCATGTAGTGTATGTATTAGTACAACGTCCGCGCACACTTTATCGATATAGCTTGCGCACGTGCTTCCATGTACTAGTACATGCAGTACATGGATAATGACTGCGGAACTAACGATCACGTTCGGGCTGCGCTGTGTATATCTTCTATGAGCGCGAGCGCGGATGTCGGCGTGATCTGGTTATCAGTGCTGTGTTATGCTTTAGTCTTATGCAACAGTCGTTTGTTTAAAAAAAAATAAATAAAAATAAAAATAAAAAAAAAAAAAAAAAAAAAAATTTAAATTTTAAAAAAATCAAAAAAATCGGAGTTTTGAGGCATGCAATCGGAATTCGGAGTGGGTATGAAAAAAGCGGAGTAACTCCGCCTAAATCGGAGTGGTTGGCAGGTATGAGTGAATGGGTACCTGGCAGGAATTAATTCCTTGAAATGCTGGAGCGCTGTAATGGCAGCTAGGCTAAAGCTGGGGTAATAATAAATGCGCCTCGGAATAGAATTTCTAGATAGACGGCGCTATAGAAATGCTTATTTTTTAAAATTATTTTTTATAGATTCAATGACTCTTTTGCTGATTTATTGATTGTCCGAAGGCTATAAAGTTGAGTGATTGATCAATTCACTGGTTTATTGACTAGTTCACTGGTTAATTGATTGAATGAATGGATCACTGGTTGGTTGATACTCACATGATTGTGGGGAAGTCTTGTAGAGTCGAAGCTGCCCTGATGAGCTTCAAACTGACATGGACTCTCTCCCTGTCCCTAGAACTTAGACCATGGGCCATGAACGGAACCAATCTGGGGTCCTGTAAGGAGACAGATAACGATAACAATAACAATAAATAGCCAATAAATACAGTCAAACCTGCTTTAGCGACCACCTTTATAAAAAGACCACCTGTCTACAGAGACCACATTTGTTGTTTCCCTTGAAAATGGTTTCTCATTGAAACATAAAGAAACCTGTAAAGACCACTTTTCCTTTCTCCCTTGGGTGGTCTTTAGAGACAGGTGTCACTTTCTCTCTCTCTCTCTCTCTACTTTTTCACTGAATGAAATTCATGTTTTTCTCTCAATTCTCCCCTTGACCTCTTGCTTCCATTCTTCTCTCTCTCTCTCTCTCTCTGTATGTCCTTCACTTCTCTTGCCCCTCCCCCCCCCCCCCCTTCTTCTCTCCCTCCCACTCTTTTCTTGCTCTCTGTCTAGTATGTCTTTTTGTCCCAACCTTAACCAAACAACTTACCTGCAAGATTTGTACCAGTGTGTTCTTTATCTGTGGTACATTTGATTGCAGAGTCACCATCACATCCACAATGTGAAGAATCGTTCCAACACCTGCATCACTGTCACAGAAATAAGATTACAGTTAATTGAAATCATATAGCAATTAAAAAGAACAGATACTAATGTATGATGGTTCCTGAAAATATGGTAATGTGAACCTGTATGTGTGTGTGTGTGTGTTGGGGGGCTATACTGACGATTACAAGCCATCTTTTTTCTGAAGAGATGAAAATTGAAACAGGTTTCAAACTGACTATCTTTGTTTAGAAAACAAAAATACAACATAAAATGTTTTACAAGAAATAGCATCAAATCCAAAGCAGAACAGGGGTATCTTGCATTAATATATTTTGAATTTAAATCAAATTGCATTGATATTGAATTCCTGGGTATGGAGTGGCAAATGTAGATTAATGCCTTGCCAAGGGACATTAGTGCCACGTAGGGCTTTCAATGAAATTGGATGAATTCTCACCTCCAATCGCAGTCTCCTACAGCCATCCTGGTTGTCTTACTCATGCCAACCTGGTTGTTATCAAGCTGGTGCTCTACGATGGCCAGACAGGGGTCAAAGGTCATGACCCGACTCAACTCCGACCTGGTTCCCTCGTCGCGGCTCAGAGGTGAAATGATTTGGTCAAGGAATACCATTCTTCAGAGATTTTTAACCCATTAGCAACTAGAGATATTGTAAAAATGGTCTATTACTCACTGGAAGATGTTGCAAAATTGCTCTCATTTTGACATCGTTCTGAACAACATGAAACATGCGCTATTTTTGTATGCAGAATCCTGCTGTAGACATCGTATAACATTATCACGATAGACCCCATAGAAGGATACTACAGCGTGTCAAAAAACGGACGGGCGGTTTTGGGCGGTTCAGTGAGTAAAAGGAGGAGCGGTTTCAGGCGGTTTAGTTGCTAAAGGGTTAACAAAGCTTAATGTTACAGACAGCTTTAATTGGTTGGGGTAATCATAATATGCCATTTAAGCTTCTACCAACCTTAACATTTAGTAGGCAAGCTTTTTCACTCCTTTCTCATGAAAAGCTTAATATATTTCAATCGCTTTAACCTTATTTGGATGCTTGCGGTACAAGCACATATACAGCTAACAAAAGCAAAATTGAGACAGCAATTTGTTTGTGATGCTGATAATGCAAATATGTAAACTGAATCTTATAAACCAGTATGAATTTATGGATACTTCTATTTCCTTTATCATTTTTAGAATTATTAGATTCAGTATAAAATTGAAATAAGCCTAAGACAAAAGGAGCAAGCATATTGCACATGCAGAAGTACCAACAAAAAAACACTTGACTCCCATAGTTTCTTTCATGACGCAATCACATGACCAGAACTCACTTTTATCTTTGATTGAAAGTGAAAGAGAAAGTGAATATCCTTTTATAGCCCTAGAGATCATTGGGAGTTTGTGTTTCCTAAAGGGGATCTCAAATTCCTTCAGTGATAGGACCATTTTTTTGTCTCTCATCAAATACGTGCAAGTCCGTCCCTAACTTTAAGCCTTCAAACACGTTCAAAATTTATTAAAGGAAAATGAAAACCAGCAAACTTGAAGTGATAGACTTATTAAAAATTGTGAGCCAGGTAAAAACATCATGAAATTACTCCTATTTGATTAGATAGCAAGGAAAACAATCTCTCTAAAGTTTGGAGTTTCCTTGCTAGCCATTCTCTGATGGGAGCTGACATTTTGATATACCACAGTTTATCTCACAATGCAATTACATGACTGGGGAGTGTTACACAAAGACTAAGATCGACTAAGTTGGTTGCTCTCACCATTTGTCTCTCAATTATGATCTTCAGATAATGTTTTTTCCTTCAATAATGAACTATCACAAAAGCTGAATTCTGTGTGACCCTGATTTGTACGTCCTTTGAGTAACCAATGCCAGTAAAGGGTGAGAGCAAACAGTGGCATGAACGGCCTGCCATAGTTAAGTCCAACTTAGAGTCGATCTTAGACTTTGTGAAACACTCCACTGGTCATGTGATTGCATTATTAAAGAAACCGTGGGAGTTAAGTGTTCTTTTGTTGGTACTTCTGCATGTGCAATGTGCTTGCTTGTTTTGTCTTAGGCTTATTTCAATGCTATACTGATTCTAATAATTCTAAAAAAATGATAAAGGAAATAGAAGTAACCGGTAGAATACATAAATTCAGTACTGGTGAAATCACTTTGATCTTTAAAGTGAAAGTGAAAGTGAAAAGTAAAGGATATTCATAAGTAGACACATGAGCCTTGAGATCTTGTTGAGTTTGTGTCTGATGAACGGACCCTCAAGCTCCTGCAATGGTAGGACTAATCTGGTTGCCATGGGGATGGTCACATCGGTACGAGGGGAGAACTGGGTGACCAGACCTGAATCTAGCATCTCCTGAAAACATAATAAAAATTATTGTTGAAATTATGTTCATTAACTGTCTTTTAATTGTTTATGGTATTTAGGCAGTAGTAACATGACTTTTTACAATGTATATATCAACTTTGTGTAATTCATGTGAAATTCAGTTGTGAAACTGCCATTCATGAAATATGCAATAAAGTGTCCTGCCAAAGGACATGAGTACTGTGGCAGGGATTCGAACCCTGTACCTTGTGGTTCACAGTCCTGAGACTTATCCACTAGACCATAACACCTAATGAAGAAGATGTACAAAAGTTATGGGGGTATTGTAGGGAAGTGGGTGCCTGCCTTACAATGAAGATATGGAGACCGTGTCTTTCAATTGTAGTCTGAAGAAGCACAAAGGAATTAATTGAGTTAGGAGAATTTCTAACTTTTTGTGTACCTAATGCTTGAGAATAGTTTTTGCATTTGTGATTTGTTCAACAAATGTGTTGTATTAAAGGCATCGTTTAACAATGTTACATCTGAGATGCATAGCCTTACGTGTTATTAGTGTCTGTGATATGGTGTAATATTGAAGCCCTAAAAAAATTGCGGTTCAAAATGATCATGAAGTGCCTCAAAAAAGTAAAAATCTTTGAGTGACCGGTTTTAACTTATTCATTTTCCTGAATAGACTGCAGTGTATTCGAAAAGCGGTAGGAAAACGGTTTCTAATCAGACAGGCGATGGGCTTGTAAAACTCATGGGGTTCCTGACTCACCTTAAGTTTTATAATTATCATTGCAGCATGACATAAATCCAGGATTTTGTTTCAGAATCTGCAACAAAGATACCCAATCCCTTAAAACAGAATTTGTCCCTTTTGACCTCTACTGAGTTCCTGGCCTACCTCGTAGACTTCCCGTAGTAGATCCAGGGCTAGGATTGAGACCGTGTTGTTACTCTGGATCGGTCTTGAGGCCCACTCCACCACGGCAAAGAAGGCTTCTGATTGGTGGGTTTCCTGACCTCTCTGGACCTGTGGCGAGGTCATGATGCTACGGCAGATCGTCGGGCGGAGTCCAGATACCCCGCAGAACGTCAACATCAACTCAAAGAGCTACAAATATGGAAATAATACAAGTCAGTCTGTATTATCCTCCACAAGATTAATATTTGGTAAGGGTGAAATCATATAAATACAATTTTCCTATATTTTATCCAGTTCTCATTATTTCATTTCCTCTTTCTCTTGTTTATCTCAAAGCTCTGTTTGTGATAATTTAGTTTCACTGAACCCCGTTTGGAAAAGCAAAGATATTTATCATCAGATACACAGCAGAACGTTAACATCAACTCAAAGAGCTACCAACAGAGATACGTTTGAAATAAGGAGAGCGTGTTACAGATATTTGATTAATCCCGAGATAAAGAATTATGAGGAGCCGCTCAATAAACAACATATTAGACATGTTTTAGTCTTGTTTTGTGGTCAGAATTGCCGGATTGGAGTTTGTAGGGTTGGTTGGGGATGTAAAGAGGGACGGCTTGAAAGTTTGAAATGAGCTGCAATGTAACAGAGCATTATCAAATTAAAACATTTAGTGGAGGATTTGGGGATTCTGTCAAATAAAATCTAGGTGCAGTTGAACTACGCTTGCCTAGATATAGAAGTGGTTGCAGGAACATTAGCAATTATTTCCAAATACTTACTTTCGAAATTATCTAGTGTAAATGCAATAAAAAGTTTTGTTAATATGCTATGTTTTGTTAATGTATTGTTTTTTTTAATAAAAGAAACTAAACTGAAACTGAACTGACACTAAGAATGTATTAGCTGTATGGTTGCCTAGATGTAGAAGTGGATTAAGTAACCTAAACAAAATAATTTCCAAATACTTACTTTGCAAACTGACTCTTCATCTTGTGTTGGCAGCAATCCTAATACTCTATGCATACACAGCTGGAAATGCTCAAACCTACAGATAATAATATCATAACAATAACAAATGTAAACCATCAAAATAGATGACCGTAAACAATAGCCACAATAAAACTTACAGAAGTCATTGATTTATATTTATAATGTATTACTACACATGTATTTGATATATGTTTATCATTTTCAGAGCAGTAAATGAGTTTGATAGGCCTATTTGGGACTCTCCTTTAATACACTAGTGGTATGACTTGCTGTCTGTTAATGTGGAGGTTTCATGGTCTAGTGGATACGTCACTGGACTGTGGATCACATGGTTTGTGGTTTGAGTCCGGCCGTGGCACTAATATCCTTTGGCATGAAATTAATCTACATTTGCCACACTCCATCCTTACGATCCAGGTGGGGTAAAAGGGTACCAGGCAGGAATTAATTCCTTGAAGTACTAACGTTTGGGTAATAATTGTGGAGCCCCAGAAGTGGCAGACACAAAGAATATCACAACCCACTATTATTATTACTATTCTTTATTTCTTAGTATTATCATTATCATTATTACTATACCCGAAGTGGCTAATTTGTGCAATTACACACTAAACACAAAATTGATCTATAAGTATGTTTCAAAATTATCTAGGCCTCTCTTACAGCCAAACAACAAATCCTACACATTTCTTTGTCAATTGAGTGAACTTACAAAAGTAGGCTCTGCTGTATCCTATTACTTTTCAGAAGGTCAATGAAAAGGTCAACAGCATAGCGACGGGTCACGACCCCATCACCGTTGATCAGGATGTTAAAGATAAGCTGAAATGTCTGATTGATATTCCTGGCATTGAAGAGCTGAAAGACAAAGTACAGATAGAAGCTCAGAGAGTTACTGATAATGTACACAACGATTTTTCTTTCTTTCATTATTTTATATTTGTAACAATGTCAACAACAAAAAATTAGTAGTCACAGGACCAATTTTTCAATTATTCTTAAAATTTGTTCCATGGCCATTTAGTAGTTGGTAAACCCTCGAAACATTGTGAAAGATGTCTTCAAGATTATAATACAATGTTATAAGTTACTCAGAAATTTATGCCAAAGTCATTGCTGGTACTTGTCTATATGTACATATACCACAGTAGTGACAGTACCATTATGACATTATCTATCTATCTAAGTATCTTCTCCCGGTTCGGAGGATTAATGCAACATCTCTCCATGTCACTCTATCTTCTGCTATTCTGGAGCACTCTTGCAGTTTTAGTCCACTCCAGTTCTCGACATTCTCTTCCCAGTTTATTCTGGGTCTCCCTCTAAGTCTACTTCCTTCCACTCTTCCCACATCCTTTAAGAGGATTTGGTGCCTTTTAACATGACCCTAGGTGAAATATAATTCAGATTACTGGTCGTGATTAAAATATCAATCCCCTTCTGTTTCTCTTTATAATTGACTCCAGCGCAAGTTTTCGACTAATTTTTTTTAAATTTTTACCTTGTCTCCTAGCTCCTCATTAAGACAGAGACTGGTCAGGATGGAGAGAGAGAAGATGATGTTTGTCAGGTTGCTATGCGACAGGAATCTGATCAGCGTCTTACTGATAGACTTCAGATTATCCTGCAAGAAAACAATAAAACAAACGTTAACAAGTGTTACTTGGGGGCTATGTAAATGCAGCCATTAAAATAAATTGTAAGATGTGAGGGGAAGAGAGAGAAAGGGAGAATATGATGATGATCATGATGATGATGATGATGATCATCATCATCATCATCATCATCAAGAGTAGTAGCATCAACATCATCTTTTTCATCATGATGACAATCGCACTATTTTCAATATCATCAGAATCAATTCAAAGTAAACTGTGCTAAGTATTGAAAAACACTGTTTTGTAGGGTGTTGATGTAAATTTGTAATGCAATTCAAGACAAAAATTTACCATAACAGGCCCATTGTCCCATTCCACACAATGGAATTATATCATAACTGTTTCAATTATCACTGCCTCAGTCAATAACAAGATGCTTACCATTGCTTTGATATGAGCCTGCACTGAAACATTTTGTCTGCATAAGTTAGCAAGAAGACCTAAGCATGGCATCACTAGATCCGATTCTGGTCCAAGACTGTCAAAACAAAACAAAACAAAATACATTCAAACCTGCTTTAGTGACCACCTGTCTACAAAGGCCACTATTTGTGTTTCCCTTGGGCGGTCGGTATAGACAGGTTTGACTGTATAAACAAAACTGTATTGATACAAAATTAATGTTGGTTTCTTGCAAGATGTCTGGCCATGATGCTCCTGGCGCTCCAACATGAATACCCAGGTCATAGCCGAGGCCCGAGTGGTCAAATATGTAGAAATTCAGTGTATCAGGTAGCCACGTGGGTGGAGAGTGGCAAATTTGAACTAATTTTTTGCCAAAGGTTGTACATGTAGTGCCAGGGTGCAATTCGAACCCTCAACTTCCTCTGTAAGCCTCAAGTAATTGAACCCCTATACAACAAACACCTTGGCATTCATGTTTAGTGTTCTCTCTGTTTACGAAACCTTAAATAAACCATCAATTAGGTGGTACCAAACTTTGCAATTGCTTCAGTCAATAATGAAATCACACAAATTATGATATGATGTTTGTGTCTTTTGGAAAGCAAATTATGTTGTCTTTTTGGCACTTCTCCTCGATTGTGGAGTGTAACCAAAATGCATGAATACCACACTGGCATGTATTGTACAGGGCTTAGAAACACTGTATCAGTTTCAGCCCCATAGCCTCATGTGTCTCACTGATTAGTCTCATTCTTGTTTACCGATATAGATGCTAATAAGTTACACAACAATCTTAAGATGTTGAAACACCTACTTACATCTGTGTTAGTAAGAACTGAATCAAATCCTCCACGTAATTGTTTGGATAGATGATTCTGTAGTTATACGTCACTCTCTGTAGCAGCTGCACACACTGAAATGAAGAAAAAATATATATAAATAAATACTAAGAAAGTTCTGGAAACTTAATAGCATGTAACATGAATACTTCAGATAAGTGGTACCAATTATTTGGGCAATTTATAGCAAGCAGGCAGGCAAGGGGGTTACCAGTAATGAAAGTTAATTTTATACCTTTGGTCAGGAGAGTTAGCAAAAGATAAACTATCACAGTGGTTCATTCCCCCTTTAAACTAACTATAAATAAATCAAAGATTCTTTTGATTCCCTTTGATTTTTGTACAATAAACAAATGAGACTATTACATCACAAATTCTATCTCCCCTATCCAGAAAACTCATTCCTCTATTTCTTCTTATCCACTCATGTCACAGTTCACTCCCCCCCCCCCCCCTCTCTCTCTCTCCATCTCCTTTCTTTCTCTCTCTCCTTCACACTCTCTCTTTCTCTCTCTCTCTCACTCCACTTCTCTGTCTCTTTCTCTCTGTCTCTTTTTTTTCCTCTCTCTCAGATCTTTAGAAGCTTTGCACACACAACATCCAAAAAACTAACTTACTTGTCCAATGACTGTATCATTCGGTGAACCCCTTTGAACTTTCAGGAAAGAGGCAAGGGATGCTGGGAGGTTAAAGGTCACTTGCAGAGTCTCTCTGACATCACAATCAGCAGCTTAGAAAAAAAAGGGAAAAAAAGAAAAATATTTACGCTGAGCTCTTTAAGGTGGACCAATTACCTGACTAATGCTTCTGGAGTTCTGGCACCACCTTCAATGACGGAGGCATAAAGATACAGCTACATGTCCTTTATATACAGTGAGCCCCACTAAATAATTACCCAGCATTCTAACGATACAGAGTACGAAAAAAATAAGAGGGAAAATCCCCCCAAAAGAAACATCTACACGTTTCTGATAATCTGATTTTGTAAGAATACTTAGAATAAATCAGGGTGATAGTGAGAGTTTAAAAAAAAAAAGGTTTTAGTGAGAGTTTAAAAAAAAAAGGTTTTAGAAATCTGAGCGAGGTGCTGAGTGTGCTGAGTGCTTCCACGAGGCGTACAAGCAAGTCATACGGCACCTCATCCCCCTAATTTTAAACCCGATTTACATAGATCTCAGGGACTAACCATATTTGGAGAAAAAAAAAATCATGATAAAAAAAACTTAAACTTGTCCATTTCTCACCTAGGTTGAAGAGCAGGACCATGGTTTTGAGAGAGAGGTCAAGACGGGTCGCAGGGTCATTGACAAGGTCAACCAGGGAGGTCAAGCACTCGCTGGGAAGGAGCTGACGAGGGCAGAAGTAGCTCAAAGACTTATCTCTGGATGTGATGCCGATTAAGACCTGGGATGGATTAATAAATTAATCAAGGTATAAACAATACAGAAATATAAGGCAAAACTGTTAAAGTAGCTGTGCAAAGATTTATTTAAAAAAAAAAAAATCTTCAATATTGCAAAGGTGAAATTTTGATTGGACAATTTATCAAAATTAATGATTATCATCAACTACAAAATGCTGAAATAAATCCCTGGTATTGCACCTGAAGAGCTCTCTGAATGCTGCTGAGATGTTTGAGATCACAGGATGGACATGATTTTTACAAGCAGACGACATTCCATAAAGAATGAACATAATTGCAATGCTATTATTTCTCAAATTATAATGAGTTTAGTGTATATAAATCGGATGGCATTTCAGACCATTCAAATATGGATATGAAACCGATTCTGATAACTAAACTCTTTGTTTGTAAATATACAGGATAGGGGGTTAATAAACAATCAAAGAAACCACACTTTCAAATTGAAAAACCCATGGAACAATAGCATGGATGGCATTTGTTCCCTCTTGAAACGCTGAACATACGCGTTGTATGCAGCTGAATAAACAATGGCGTCTTATCTTGTTTACAAGCGACGGATTCCTTTATTTTTTCATCGCTGCATTTTTCATCAAAATAATACCATCGGCTGGATTTAGAGTGAGGCAATAGATTAAACATTTAGCCTGACGGTAGTGAAGTTAGAGAATTGACTAAAGAGAGGATGACAAAACAGGCACTGAAAATGTGTCAGATGTCATGGGACATCGTCTGCTTGTGATTTTCATGCCCAACACACATGTATTTTATAGTTCTTGATTCATGGAATGCTGTTTTCTTCACACATATTTCTTCATGAATCATGTGTGATCAGTTTGTCATACATTACATGACAATGGCACAGAAAAAATTAATGAGATAATTAATGAGATTTCCAGCAGGCAAGTACAAGGTAATAGGGTCATCTGATGTCCCATAACAAAGGTTGCAAATTAGACAGAACGAGTCTGATTGGTTGATAATCAGCCTCATTAACAATATTTGCATGCAACAATGATCTTGATTGGCCATCACTACATTGCAAATTTATTGCAAACCTTTGTATTATGGGGCGCTTGTCTAGGGAGGGGGAGGGGGAGGGGGAGGGGGAGCAGGGAGGGGGGGGGGAACTTACATCCAATCTGCTCTGAAGATGAACCAGGTTTGCGTCGCTCTGGTTCCGGCTGTACTGATTGGCCGCTAACACCACAGACCTGACAACGGACGTGGCCTCCATGATCCTATCCAGGGGGCTCTGAAGAGAGAAGTAAAATGGACTCAAATGTAAACCCACCACACACTATATAGGTGTATGGTCTGTATAAACTCGGGAGAATGAATTACTTCATAGAATATGGGACAGAGAGTTGTGGCATTCCATGGTCGCAACATATCAGGACATGGTATGTAAAGAAGGAGAAGAAGGTCTGTATGGTCAATTTGATACTTAAATCACGATTAGATACATATGGAATTTACATCGAATCCAATCCGATTCCTGCCGTACTGCTTAGCTGCTAATACCAAGGAGCTCTGCGTTTGAAGCTCCTTGCTAATACCAATGACCTAACTGCCCTCACAGGATTGAAAGTTTTTACTTGCACTCTATAAATATCTGCACAAGGATCCTAGCCAGTAGGCTCACACAGGCTCCTCACATTTACACACAGTGCGCAATCTTCAAGGGCTTCAAGGAGCAATTTCCTTGGAAGAAGAAGAAGCACTGTGAAGAAACTGTCAGGCAGCAATTAGGACAGTTTAATTAAACATAATCTGTGAGTAGGCTCGAGTCATAATTGTTTTCTTTTTAATTGCCTAATCGCTGAAAACCAGTCGGGCTCCGACCAAATGCCATCAATGCCCGCTATTACCACAGACCTTACAAAATAGGTAGCCTCCAGGGGTATACTATCAAGGTGGCTCTGATGAAAGAAAACAATATTGTGTCAAATGTAAAGCTATCACACGGTTTACGATCCGACTGCAGTCTTATTTTACAAAGAAAGTGTAATTACACCAATATATGGCAATAAAAAAAATCATCCTGCTTGAGGTTTTGAATGAGAGGAACTGTACCTTCAAAACAATCACCTGCAGTCTGCACCTGCAATTATTTTGTCATAAAAATTGCCCAAATTTAGAATACCCCACCAATACCAAATCATTGGGAATCCTCCGTTAAGGGCTTCGATGTCGATGTAGGTCTAGTTACTCAGCTCAGCTCAGTACCGTCTCTTCGCTATAGGCTATGGCTCTGCACCTCAAACTGAAGCTATCAGTCAAAAATTATGCAAAATTCTAGTATGGTTTATGGCATCATACATGTGCGTAATACCATAAACCATACAAGAGGTTTGCTTCATTCATCAGAGTTCAGATCATGTCATCAAGACATCAGTCATCATCAGTGACCCAATTAATTAGCACGATTACTAGAATACGTCTAGATCTAGATCTTCTATTCTACATCATACACTGCATCTGTACATGAACGATACATTCCCTTAGCCTAGAAGAAGAAGTTATTTCCAATAGATCTAAAATCATGTAAAATATATCTATAATTCATTACGAAGTGCTTTATCAGCTTCTGGCCCAAATTCAATTCAACTTAGTTACACTATCGTTATAACTAACACAAAATGGAACGTATGGGACTGGTGAGACAGCATTTGTTCATTTTGCAGTTACACTAATAATATTATATCACAAAATTCTGTAATTTCCTAAGGTTCAGTCATCAAATTAAACATATAATCGATAAAAACAGCAAAATCGAGTCCAAAACCATGTCGAAATATTGCCATTTCCCGTTAACTCACCGTAATGCAACGCGAATTCGACAGTTTTCTTTTTAAAACTCACCGCTTATTTGTTGTGCCAAATATATAAATTTATCCACGATAGATGGCGCCCCAGTACAATGATCTCTTCGTTTTTAGTTTAGCCTTGGGGACCGGTGTGACCGTGCCGTTTGTCCTACCAGTTTCGTTTGTCCGTCAGACATAATATGCGGGTTTTCTGCTCGCACGGATCGTCCGAGGGACGATCCGTGCGGTTTGATATCCGCACAGTCTGTCCCCCCATTGTTTTACGTGTCTATCTATCTATCTATCTATCTGGGTATCTTCTCCCGATTCGGAGGTTGATTGCAACATCTCTCCATTTCATTCTATCTTCTGCCATTCCAATTCTTGACATTCTCTACCCAATTGATTCTGGGTCTCCTTCTAGCAGTGGCGGATCCAGGGGGGGGGGCCGGGGGGCCCGGCCCCCCCCCCCCCCCTTGAGAAAAAAATCATGTAAAATCACGCGAAAAAAAAAGTGTCCGCTTACCCCCCCCCCCCCCCCCCCCCCCCCCCACCCCCCACTGAGCGACTTTTCGGCCGGCGCGATTTTCAAATTTTCGGGAGCAAAAAAAAAAAAAAAAGTTGGGCCCCCCCCCCCCCCCCCTTAGAAATCCTGGATCCGCGCCTGGTATACTTCCTTCCACTCTTCCTTCCAAATACATCCTTTAAGAGGCTTTGGAGCCTTTTAACATGACCACAGTATTTGATTTTTCTCTCCTTAACTAATCCTACTAGTGCAATTTGTTTACGCCCTGCCATGTGCAATATCTCTTTGTTGGTTTTCATTCGTTTCCAGGATATTTTCATCATTCTTCTGTAGATCCACATTTCAAAAGATGTTATTCTATTTTCCATGGTCATGTTTATTGTCCATGTTTCTGCTCCATACAGTAGGACAGACCATACATAACAGTTTACTAGTCTCAACCTAAGCGCAAATTTCACCTTTCTATTAGTGAATAATCCTTTCATTGCCAGAAATGTATTCCGAGCAATTTATAGTCTTCTTTTTATTTCTGCTTCGCATCTGGCATCATCTGTGATATTTTGTCCTAAGTAGATGTAATTACTGACTTGCTCAACGATATGTCCATCGAGTTTCAAACATATTCTAGGCTTATTCTCTGTTCTACTAAAAATCAGTGACTTAGTTTTCTTGACATTCATGCTTAGACCAAACTCTTCACTTTTGACTTTTACAATATCCAATACATGTTGTAACTCTGCTTCATTCGTTTTACGTGTACGTATATTTGATAAAAGGAAGCAACCTGGCAAATCAATGTATTTAGACTCATTGTAAATCATGTGGTAATTGTGGTTGACATTTTTTCTAGAAATTACATAATAATAACTCTCTACAATTTTTTTAAAGCAAATAGGCCAGTCCTTTTGAAAGTAGAAGTGAATATTTTCTTTAAAACCTTTATTCTATGAAGGCATACTCGTGATATCGGCCCCACAACTGTTGTAATCGATTATACTTTTGTACGTGGCTTCGTACTTCAACCAACTCACTACTAGTCTATACTCGTGATACAGGCCCCGCCCCAAGTATCTGGGGGCGTTTCGAGGTTTAACGAAGGAGTTAAATGGAAAATAAAAGTGATTAAAAATGGGGTTGAAAGTGAGTGGGGGAGGCTAGAGTACTTAAGAAAAGGTAGAGCGTAGCACAAATTGGCGGATCCTCAGGGGGTAGGGGTATTTAATTACGGTCAGATGAGCATATTTTAATACCTTATTTTGTTCGGTAATAAATAATGTTAGTTAATGTGGGTGTCTCTCAGGCGTGGGTATACGGCGGGGCGACGGACCCCCCCCCCCCCCCCCCCCCTCTTTGAAAAAAAAGAAAGGAAAGGAAAGAAAAAGAAAGGAAAGGAAAAAGTAAAGAAAGAAGGGCTAAAAACACGAGTTAGAAGTGGACCCATCAGGGCAGTCACTTATCCGTATCAGGGGAAAAATACACGGGGGCTCGGGGTGAATTAGCCCCCGAAATGTCAAAAAATATATGGGGGGGCTCAGATATCATTGAGCCCCCCCCCCCCCCCCCCCACCCCCCCCCCCCAAATATTTTTGGCGGGGCTTATAGATATCATTGAGCCCCCCAATTTTTTGGTGGGGCTTAGATATCATTGAGTCCTGAGGGGTTAAGATATCATTGAGCGAATCTCGCATATCATTGACCCAAAAATATATTTGGTGGATCTCGGATATCATTGAAACCTCCAAATATTTTGGCGGGACTCTGATATCATTGAGCACCCCCCCCCCCCCCCCCCCCCATTGTTTTTGGTGGGGCTCGGATAACATCACGGAGCACCCGATATTTTTGTGGGGCTCGGATAACATCACGGAGCCCCCCGATATTTTTGAGGGGCTCGGATATCATTGAGCTCCCCCCCCCCCCCCAATATTTCGGCCGGGCTCGGTTATCATGAGCAATATCTTACAATTCAACGATTTCTTCAAGTAGGCCTACTTTAATTTTTTTTTTTTTTTTCAACTGCTTAAAAGTAAGGCTACAAATGCTTTGCTATTGTAGAGCTGTAGTGTGAACAGGCTATTTAGTAATTCACTTTTATAGATTGGTGCACATCATTATGCTTGATCATCCTCTCCTATCTGTTTATTTATATTCCTCTGTTAGTCATCCTTTATTTGCTACCTATGATATTTGAATATTCATTATTTCCTTTTATTATATTTTTATGCAAAATAAACCTTGGAGGTTTAAAGTTGTAAAGCCCAGGGCAGTTCAACACACGCAATCATGAAATAAGGGTGTCTTCATCGAAGTGTCTCTGTAAGTTTAGAACCACGCCCTGTTCCTACCCACTCAGGCCACTCTACATTCAGGGGCGTCGCTAAAGGGGGGGGTGGGGTTGAAGTCGGTGGGACTTTTTATGTCGGTCGGCCAGCAAATTTTTCCCCTTCGATCTGTGACTTTTTATCGGACACAAAAACATTTTTGAAAATTCAGACAATGATTTAGAGTCGGTACAATGAATCGTCTTCTTTTTCTAATAATTTAATGAAACGTCAAAGCTCCCGCGCTTCGCGCGAGAGGGGGAGAAACTGAATTCAGACAATTAGGGTTAAGAGTAGAGAACGGTATACAACAAATCGTCTTCTTTCTATAATAATTTAATGAAACGTCTAAGCTTCCGCGCTTCGCGTGAGAAAGGGAAACTGAATTCAGACAAGGATTAAGAGTCGAGAACGGTACAACAAATCGTCTTCTTTTCATAATAATTTAATGAAACGTCTAAGCTACCGCGCTTCGCGCGGGAGGCCTTTCACCCACCCCCTCCCCCACCTAGGGAGCGCTTTGCGCGCTCTTGAAGTGATTCGCTTGCTCAATACCGCCCTCCCTAAAATAAGATCGTAACTACGCGCCTGCATTAAAATATATAGCTATGATGCTTACTAAGTTGACGAAATAATTTATATATTTATGTCGTCGACGAAAATGACCATTTGCGCATAACAATTTAGCCTTCGGCCCCGGGTTTATAGGGTTAAATTTGTAGATATTGGGACATTTAATTTTGTCGGTAATTGGTGGCTTGTTTTGTCAGTAATCGTTGGCCTCTACCCCCCCCCCCCCCCCCCCCCCACTGAAAAAGGTCGAGCGACGCCCCTGACGACACATCAGGCCTATACTTGCGTTTTGTGAGAGGCTCAAGTATCCGGGCCAGCTATTTATAGTTAAGTAAGTTTTGAAGAAAAACAAAACAAGTACTCGCTCTCCAATCGTATTGGTTATTGGGGAATTTCAAATGTCATCAAATATGTTTTTTTCCTTTTAACACAATAATTGTTTTGCGACTCAATTCAGCCCTGACTAAATATCAACTTTTTCGTAAGTCAACAGACAAGTAATTTAGTCATATACCTGATTAACATTTGAAGATTTTCTACACTAGTGCCTTTTTTTGGCGGGGAGGGGGTGGGGGTGGTCGGGTAGGAGGGGCAGAGGGGCAGAGGCAAAGGCTTTTCTCCGCGCTCCACATCTTGTTTGCAGGAAAATTGCAACTGATATTCCTTCTTTTCTTTTCTTCTTTTGTTTCTTTACTTTTCCGTCCTCCTCTCTTGTTTTGCGGGGGTGGGGGGGGGGGGGGCAAGCATGGGCGACAAGGCTCTTTCGGCCCCCCGATCTCCTTCTTTTCCCCTTTTTCGTTTCTTCTTCCTTTCCTCTTCTCTCTTCTTTCCCTTTCCCTTCTTTTCCTTCCTTCTCTCTCTCTCTCTTTTTGTTTGCTGAGGGGCCAGGGGAGGGCAGGCGAAGGCCTTTCGCCCCCGATCCACATTGCGTTGGTGAGAAAAATCACAATTGATCTCCCGTACCTTTCTTTTCTTTCCCTTTCCTTTCTCTTCCTTTCTCTCTCTTTTAAGTTTGCTGTAGAAGGAGGGGGGGAGACAAGGGCCATTTGCCCCCCCCCCCCGATCCCCAACTTGTTGGCGGGAAAACTGCAACTTATATCCCCCCTTCTTTTCTTTCCTTCCCTTTATCTCCTTTTTCCCTTTTTTCTTTCCCTTCTCTTCCTTCTCTCTATCTTTTTGCTGGGGGGGGGGGGGGGGCAACAGCCTGGGAGGCAAAGCCCTTTCGCCCCCGATCTCCTTCTTTCCCCCTTTCTTTTCTTCTTCATTTCCCTTTGTCTCTTCTTTCCCTGTCCCTTATTTTTCCTTCCTTCTTTCTCTCTTTCTCTCTCTCTCTCTCTCTCTCTCTCTTTTTTTTGCTGGGGGGGGGGGTGGCGAAGGCCTTTCGCCCCCGATCTCCTTCTTTTCCCCCCTTTTCTTTTCTTCTTCTTCTTCTCCCTTTCCCTTACTCTCCGCTTTACCTTCTCTATCTCTCTCACTCTCTCTTCTCATTTTCAATCTATATATTATAGAAGGTGATAAAAGAAAGAAACAAAGACTAATAATATAAGTAAAGGTGATAGAAGGGAAAAACAAAAGATAGCGTCAGGAAAGATATGAAGAGAAAATAATAGAATGATAAAAACAAAGAATAACATAAGAGAAAAGGTTTTAGAAGGAAGAAACGAAGGATAACATAGGAAAAGGTGAAAGAAGGAAGAAACAAAGGATAACATATAAGGGAGGGTTATAAAAGGAAGAAACAAAGATGAATAAGAAAAGGTTATAGAAGGAAGTAAAACAGAATAACATCATAAAGGTTAGGGAACGAATTAAAGCAAAGGATAACATAAGAAAAGGTTAGAGAGGGAAGAAACAATGGATAACATAAGGAAATATTATGGGAGGAAGAAACAAAGGGAAATATTATAAGCAAAGGTTATGGAAGTAAGAAACAAAGTATAACATAAGAAAAAGTTATAGAAGTAGGTATAACACACCAAAAATAATTACAACAAACACATGTTATTAGATGGTTGCAAAATGATCAAGCTTCATGAAAGCTTCAAAAAACAAAAAACAGAATTGAAATCGGTCAATGCGTTGTGATTTTATACCATTTTTTTTATATCGCAAAATGACCGAAAAACCTGCCAGAAACGGTTAAATTGTCAAAAATGGCATAATTCGACAAAGTTGACTACTTAATTCATCACTTTCTCGGACACAAATAATAAATTAAATTATCAGACACTAAAATACCATCTTTGTGTTAAAAAATACAAAAAAGAAAATTCATATATCTATTACCGTTTTGAAAACAGAAGCCAACAAAATAAGTCATTTTTGCCATTTTTGCGAATCTGCAGATATAAAAAAGTTGTGAAAATAACTAAGTCCGCCTAATTAATATGCGCATATGTAATCAAATCAAAACCGAACATGAAACATCAGTGAAACCTATGTATATCAGACAGGTATGGAAATATATTTCATTTGTAATAAAATAAAATCATGAATATTCATCAAATATGCAAATTAGGTCATTTCAGCTAATTATATATTCGCGCACTCATTATGCAAATTAGGAAAGTCAAACTGTTCATTTTTGGGGCATTTTTTAAATCATATATTCATAAGATCATATTTACACCAAATATTGACCTTAAATTCCTAATATTTTTTTCAATGCCAATACAATATGGCGATGGAAATTACTTGGATCACCGTCGCAGCTATAAACCAGTTCACGGTTAGCACCTTATGCCTAGTTCACACCGACGCCGAATGTCGCGCTTTAAATCGGCGATCAATTCAGCGTCATTTTTTCAAAAAATCTCACGATCTCCTGAGATATGTTATGCTAAGTTCACACCGACGCCGAATTGATGGCGCATTAAATCAGCGAGCAAAGCTGCGGCAGAGCGTATCTACAAAGCTTAAAGGTAAAGACCAGTATTGGCAACGCCCCAATTTCAAAAAATGAAATGGAAGCTCTCATTACCAATCATGTGAAAGAATATGTTTTGACTAATACATGATGATAAAAAATTTGCCGGGAAACCGCCTACTAATTCATATATTTGGTAAATTTATTTCTCTCATGGTCTGGTGAGAGAGATAGGGTAGTCCCATATACATCTTTCTGTGTATAGTGCTTGTAACTTTACGAAGAATGAGCCAAATTTCTTATCATTTTTATGATTCCAGAACCTTGCAGATGCTAGATGATCGACCTTTTCTGATCGATTCCACAACGTTTCTTTCACAATGCAATCGCATGACCATTACTGGTCTTTACCTTTAATTAAAGCGTAAAGACCGTAATAGAGCGTGAGAAAGCTTTGAGAAATTCGGGACATTCGGCAAGAGCGCCAAAAATTTAAACTCTGTTAAGCTTTCCTACGCTTTGAGCAAAACTTTGATAAGCTTTGTGACGCTTTGATAAGCTTTAATACGCTCTCCCCGCTTTACGCAATTCGTGACAGATCGCCTCAAATTTTTAAACAGTTTAATTTTTTTTGGCGCTCTTGCCGAATGTCCCGAATTGCTCAAAGCTTTCTCACGCTCTATTACGGTATTTACGCTTTAATAAAGCTTTGTTACGCTTTGCCGCCGCTTTGCTCGCCGATTTAATGCGCCATCAATTCGGTGTCGGTGTGAACTTAGCATTACTGCAATGACCCCTAATATACACAGATCTTCAACACATGAAGAGGTCCCACTTTGTACATTTTGAAATAATCACTCCTTCAGCGATGGAGGTGCTTTATAAATAGCCTTTGTTCCCCCTTTTTAAAGAATACTTCCACCTGTGTACAATGGAGTGCACTGAATGTGCATGAATGAATAATGTTACATAACTTTCATGAGCACGTATCCAGTATTTCGTCTCCGTGTATTTCAAAATTTGTTCTGCAATGACCTTTATCTGCTCATGCTCAGACTGCAACCGTGAACTGGCTTATTTCCTTATATGTTTCACATTTAATTCAGAAAAACCGATCATATGATAAGAATTTGCAGACTTTCAGCTACATCACAGTATATTTGTATTTTTAAAAGATGTCAGATTTTATGATTTATGACGATTTTTTCGAGAAACCATTCAACAGGCCATAACATTCCACAGCGACTGAATTTTAGAGTAACAAAACGTTTGGTGACCCCAATACATTTGTGGCTACCTTGAGTGTAAATAACAAATTAATTCAATGAGTGAAACACATGAGGATATTGCATTTTTGTAGGAGAGTTTTATACATTGAGGTGCATTTTTTTTCGCAGAATAGCAGCGCGAGTCAATGGGCGATCAGCGGGCCATGTCACACATGGCTGAAAAGACAATATTCTAATTCAATAATTAACATATTTTCCACATGCCTATAACAATGAAACTACACAGAATTATAGTTAAAGGTATGCTTGAAATATATGTGAAATAAAAATTCAAAAATATTGTTTTTTTTTTTTTTAATACATTTACAAAAATTGCTATTTCTACCAACTGACTGCTGTTGTGTGTGTGTGTGATCGCGGGGCAGACTGTTTGCACAGGCAGTGTGATCAACCTAATAGAAGGAAGTGAAACAGAATAACATCAGAAGAGGTTAGAGAAGGACAAAACAAAGTATAACATGCAAAGGGAAACTAAAGAGGGAAGAAACAAAGAATTACATACGAAAAGGTTCTAGAAGGAAGGAACAAGGAATAACATAGGAAAAGGTTAGAGAGGGAAGAAACAATAAGGAAAGGTGATAGCAGGAAGAAACAATGGATAACATAAGGAAAGGTTATTGAAGGAAGAAACAAAGGGTAATATAAGAAAAGTTTAAAGAAGTAAGAAACAAAGTATAACATTAGAAAAGGTTATAGAAGGAAGTAAAACAGAATAACACCATAAAGGTTAGGGAGCGAATTAAAACAAAGGATAACATACATATTAAGGAAACTATAGAAGGAAGAAACAAAGGATAACATACATATTAAGGAAACTATAGAAGGAAGAAACAAAGGATAACACAAGAAAAAGTTATAGAGGGAAAGACAATTCAGGCCTGACTAAATATCAACTTTTTCGTAAGTCAACAGACAAGTAATTTAGTCATATACCTGATTAACATTTGAAGATTTCCTACACTAGTGCCTGGCCGTGCGTGTCCCATATTTGAACACTAAGTTGCACCTGAAAAAGCTCCAAACGCTTTCTTTCATACAAATACACCAACAACAAAAAATCCCAAAAGCTTGAATGCATATACTATTTCATAAGATGTAATTAAACAATATGAATGATATTAATGATACACTTACATGTACATGCAAATGCATGATCATTTTTTTGCTTCTTGCTCCCAGCAAGATAGTTTCCTTCTACATTTAATTTTGTTGCTGTTATGAGTTTACATGTATATTCATATTTTTGTTATTAAACAGGAATAAATAAATGAATTTATAAATACATTTGTACAATGATGATAGTAGAACCAATGAAAATCGCAACTGATCTTCCCTAATTCCTTTTCTTTTCTTCCTCTTTGTTTTCTATCCCTTTCTCTCCTTTTTCCCTTTCACTTCCCTTCCTTCTCTCTCTCTCTCTCTCTCTCTCTCTCTCTTTCTCTCTCTCACTCTCTCTTTGCTGAGGGAGGGGGCGGGGGGGCTTATCTCTGCTTCTTTTCACCTTTTTCTTTTCTTCTTCCTCTTTTGTGTTCCATTTTAGCTCTCCTCTTTCCCTTCCCCTTCTTTCTCTCCTTTTTGGCGGTGAGGGGGTGGGGTGGTCGGGGTGGAAGGGCAGAGGCAAAGGCCTTTCTCCGCGATATCTCCGCGATATCCCTTCTTTTCTTTTCTTCTTTTGTTTCTTTACCTTTCCTTCCTCCTCTCTTGTTTTGCAGGGGGGGCAACAGCATGGGCGACAAGGCTCTTTCGGCCCCCGATCTCCTTCTTTTCCCCTTTTTCGTTTCTTCTTCCTTTCCTCTTCTCTCTTCTTTCCTTTTCCCTTCCTTCTCTCTCTCTCTCTTTTTTTGTTTGTTGAGGGGCCAGGGGAGGGCAGGCGAAGGCCTTTTCGTAGGCGAGTGACCCCCCCCCCCCCCCCCCCCCGGGCCGATCTCCTTCTTTTCCCCCTTTTCTTTTCTTCTTCTTCTTCCTCCTTTCCCTTACTTTCCGCTTTACCTTCTCTATCTCTCTCTCTCTCTTCTCATTTTTTGTTGGTGGTTATGGGTCAAGGCCCTCTCGCCCCCCCCCCCCCCCCCCCCGGATCCGCGCCGGGAAGTGCATTGAATTGTGATACAAAGAAGATATAAATAATAATAATAATAATGATGATAATGATAATAATAATATACATTAATAGCAATAATTGTAATAATTACGGCAATTAGGTCTAGACTATACTTATTATAATAATGATGATAATAACAGGTTAAATTATAATAATAGTAATAATAATGATAGTGTTTTAAAAACGAAAATAATAATGATAATCATAATACTACTAATAATGATAAAAAATATGAACAATAATAACGATAATCGCCATAATCATTATAATGATAATATTAATGACAATAATGATGATAATAATAGCAATAATAATCTTAATAGAAATATAGGCCTAAATACATTATAATGCAACAATTATGCCTGGGTTATTTGTAATCATGCTGATAATGATGATGATGGTGGAGATGATTCATTTTCCTTTTCCTGAACTTTCAATTTCATGGAGGATTTTTTTTATTACTCTGAATCACACAAGTCCTGCCATTTTGTCTTGTGGAGAAATCAAAGGAAACCCACCCCAAAAGTGTAGATATTCTGAAATTGAGGTGTATTCCTGCCCTCTTATGTACAATATTCCTTACGAAAATGTACAAGAGATATATATTCTTGGCATGATGTGATGCATTTTTGGCATGACACGGGCGCATCCGTTTTCTTGGAAATGTGACGTTTACCGGTTGAAGATGTGTCTGTATCATGCACCAAGCTTTAGTTCGAAATACTTTTTAAATCAGTAACAAAACCTTAACTTTTCACTGAGGAAAAATCATAGCTGAGAAGATTATATATTTGGTGAAAAATATGTAACAGGGGAACAATTGTATGTAATTTATTTAAAGGGAAAGTCCACCCCCAAAATAAGTTTGTTTCGATAGAGGCAGAATAATAAGAAAATCAGGTGAGTGAAAGTTTGAGCAAATTCTGAATGAAAATAAGAAAGTTATGAATTATTGAAGTTGTGATCAATCAAATACAAATTGGCAACTCTGTGACGTATTATACGAGCTCTCCTTCATTTGCTTTGTGCATAATATTCCATAAAATCATGTTTTCTTCGTTATTGATGACGGAATATATATTTGTTCCTTGCAGGGGGAGTATAGAAACATATATGCAATTATTATATTTAGGGTGCATGTATGGTTGAAATTTTTCTTGAGGGAAAATGAAAATTTTAGATTTTTTTAGTACTAAGCAAATGGAAGTTGAGCTCGCATTTTGCGTCATAGAGTTGCCAATTTGTGTTTGATTGATCACAACTTAAAAAATCCTAACTTCCTTATTTTTAATCGGAATTTGCTCAAACTTTCACTGACTTGTTTCTCTCATTTTTCTACTCCTATTAAAACTAACTTAATTTCAGGGTGGACTTTCCCTTTAAGAATACTAAAATATAGCAGTTGATAAATCTATTTCTTTTTATGAAAAACCGGCTACCCCAAAAGTGCATCAACTTCTTTATGCAATTTGCGTTCTGGCAATTGTAGTAAAAAGGATAATTAGCAGGTAAATGAAATGCTTCATCCCCACACACGTCTGGGAAAGAAGCATCCATAAAGTTGAATACATTTGCTAGGTAAACAACTTCACTTAGTACCATGGGTGTCGATCCCGGGGGGGGGGGGGGGGGATGGGGGGGATATATCCCCCCAATATTTCAGGTGGGGGGGATGGCCTGTACAATCACCCCCCCCCCCCCCAATAATTCACCATAAAAAAAATTTAAAAATGAAGAGAAAAATTAATGATGAGAGTCCGATGAGAGTAGTTAATGGTTGTTACTCGCAAGATGACCATCAATAAACACATTTTGCTATCTCATTTTCATAATACATACATATATACGAAGTAAATAAGACAACCGTTTATGAGACAAGAATAAATTGAATTCTCGCTCATACGGCTTCATCAGGAATTGATGAATTTATTCAATTTGTTCAATCAACAGCATCATAGAAATGCAGTGCGCCAAATGCAAAGACGCAGCATCAAAAGCAACGAGCTAAATGTTAAGCGCGAAGCACAAAAGCAGCAATCTGCAATGCACATCAGACAATCCTGGACAGTGTAAACATAGATGAACTCTGTGACGATTTCGGCGTGATGAGATCGGAGACAAGGAGAAAGATTTTCGGACATTAGTATGACCTATAAAATAGTTCATTAGTTGTTATGTTGTTTCCGTTCACCCTTTTTAAAATTCACGTCATTGTATCTTTATTTTTATTTTTTTCACTCATTTTCTTTCCTGATATTTCCTACAACATTTTTCATTTTTGGAGAAAGATTATTATGTCACAACTTATTTGTGACACAACTTATTTTCAGTGGGGAAACTGAATTCAGACAAGGATCGTCTTCTTTTTCTAATAATTAAGCGAACAGGGCAAAGCTGTTAGGGGGGCAACTGAATTCAGACGTGGATTAAGAGTAATAATTTATTGAAACATTAAAGCTTCCGCGCTTCGCGCGGTAAGGGGTAAACTGAATTCACGAAGGACACGATACAGCAAATCGTCTTCTTTCTCTAATAATGTAATAAAATGTGAAAGCTTCCGCGCTTCGCGCAGGAATGGGCAAAAATGAATTCAGACAAGGATTAAGAGTCGAGAATGGTACATAGAATCGTCTACTTTCTTTAATAATCTAATGAAACGTCAGAGCTTCCGCGCTACGCGCGCGGGGGAACTTGATTCAAACAAGGATTAAGAGTCGAGAATGGTACATCGAATCGTCTTCTTTCTTTAATAATCTAATGAAACGTCAGAGCTTCCGCGCTAAGCGCGTGGGAAGGGGAACTTGATTCAAACAAGGATTAAGAGTCGAGAATGGTACATCGAATCGTCTTCTTTCTTTAATAATCTAATGAAACGTCAGAGCTTCCGCGCTACGCGCGGAGGAAGGGGAACTTGATTCAAACAAGGATTAAGAGTCGAGAATGGTACATCGAATCGTCTTCTTTCTTTAATAATAAAATGAAACGTCAGAGCTACCGCGCTACGCGCGGAGGAAGGGGAATTTGATTCAAACAAGGATTAAGAGTCGAGAACGGTCCAACGAATCGTCTTCTTTCTCTAATAATTTAGTTAAACTTCAAAGCTTCCGCGCTTTGCGCGGGGGGGGGAGGGGAACTCCCCCTCCCTGCACCCAACCCCCTAGGAACCGCGCTTCGCGTGCTCACTACCGCCCCCCTAAAATTAAATCCTGGCTACGCGCTTGGGAGGGGTGCAACTTGCCACACTCTTCTACCACTTTGGTTGCTTTGATCCATTGCCGAAAATATGTTGGCACCTATCATCCCCCCCAACCACGGATACAAATCGACACCCTTGCTTAGTACGCCACGTTATCAAGAAAATGGCGATGCTCATGTCGTTCTGAGAAACTGTACATTATTCTTGTTTATGCCTCTCAAGCACTTTGGTGGGGAATCTACAGATTAACGGGCAAGAATATACTAAATCTCTCAGAATAAGTAAAGTTATTTCTTGGAGTGAGGTTCCTTTAATCAATTTCTATTTTTATAAGACTGGTATTCAGTTTTATTGATGCTATTTGTATAAAACTTTTCCAGATTTTTAACAATCAATGTAGGCTCTATATTTTATCTGCATACAAATATTGATGATTGTAGTTATACAACACTGTTATTAATTGTTTATATTTGCCATGTAATTTAAATTTCATTGTTCATTTTTATCTTGTTTATAATGACTATTACTATATGTGCAATTCAACCTATGGCTGCAAATCATGTTGTTTAATAAACCATTTTGTTATTGATGATTGAATGGTTAAAGATGGTGGTGATGATTGCGATGAGGATGCTGATGATGAAGATGATGTTGTTGTTGTTTTTAATGATGACCAAAAACAATGTTGATAATGTTCACTTATATTGAATTGCTTCTCGGATTTGTAAGAATAATTATTATGTTTTCACTATCGAAAGCGGCACGAAAATCTCACGAAAAATTGTTATAACTTTACAATGTTTGTAAACATGTAAATTCGTATGTACCTGTTTTCTCCAGCCAGTAACCTTGTAGATTCGCATTTCATTTTTCCGACTAGATCGATGCATGCCTCACCCCCCCCCCCCCCCCCCCCCTCTTCCTCTCCCCTCAGAGGCCTGAATCACGCTAGGAAAGTATTGCCAAGAACCGCACTTTTACAAGAAAACGGTTTATCACTAGCAATCACAGAACTCTAAAAATACATGTACGTCATTTCTGTTCTGTGCTCGCATTGCCTCGCAATACATCAAATTCAACGTATCAAAGTTCGATTTTTAAGAGGTCATGATATATGAAGCCTGTAAGAATCCGGAACTACCAAATGACGGAAAAATGTTCACATAAAATCGTAAAAACGCGATGAACCGCGCAAAGTCGACAATAGAACATGATTATTTGCACTAGTCATTTCATTGGTTCAAACCAGGGGCGGCGATCCCGGGGGGGACGGGGGGACACGTCCCCCCCCCCCCCCCCTCGATTTTTGTAGGGGGGGATCGTCCCCCCCGGAAAATTTGAAAAAGTACACAAAAATAATGTACAGCAAATACTGACTAAAGACTGCAACACACTATTAGGCTTTGGAGGGCACAAGAGTGCAGCGTTAAGACAAATAAAAATGCAAAAATCTTCTGGCTCGAGAGCTATGCTCCCTCGCATAATATCCTTTAAAATGTACAATTAATATTGTAGAAAAGTGAAGTGTGAAACAGGTATTTTGTTTGTTTTCATACTATAGTTTTGCTAAGGAATATAATTTACCTTGACTCCTCTCGTTCACTATGCTCACTCACTCGTGCTATGGGCAATCCCCCCCCCCCCCCTCCGATAAAATTCAAACGTGGTTTATTTCTAATTCGATACCAATACTAATTTACAAATGTTACTGAAATACTGATTTTCCCCAAGCTTCCGGGGGCTCTGCCCCCTGTATCCCACTAAGGGCCCTAAGGCTTGTCCCTGGTTACTCAGCTGACCATAATTAAATTCCTAAAACACCTGAGCTTCTGGGGGCTCCGCCCCCTGGACCCCACCAGGGCCCTAAGCGGGCCTATGGATGGTCATCTAACCATATTCAAAAGCCTAAAACCCTGAGCTTACGGGGGCTTCGCCCCCTAAACCCCACCAAGGGCCCTATAAGGCGGCCCCTGGATGCTCATCTGATCGTAAATAAATGCCTAAAACCGCTGAGCTTCTGGGGGCTTCGCCCCTGGACCCCAGTACGATTAGTGACCTGCATGCAAATGTCACAAATAAGGTATCAAAATATGCTCATCTGACCTTCATTAAATGCCTCAAAACTCTGAGCTTCATGGGGCTCCGCCCCTTGACCCCCGCCGGGGCTTTGCCCCTGGACCCCACGCCAAAGTTACACCCAACTTAATTGCTTTACTCTATCTGATCGCAAATACTTTATCCTCCCCCCCCCCCCTCCAACTTTGAAAACGGTTCCGCGGGGCCTGCATGTAACATGTAAGAGCGATAATGATGCGGATTTTTTTCTCCCCTCCCCTCCAAAAAAACGTTTTGGCTCATTAAGTCTCTCCTCCCTCGTTCCTCGCGTTTCGTCCCCCCCCCCCCCCCCGGTCATGAAAAGAAATCGCCGCCCCTGGTTCAAACGGGTAATATTTGCAGCTGCAAATCATAGTCATTGCCGCACTGAGTTGCAACGGAGATATACTGCACGGCGTGTGACTTCCTCTTAGAAAGGATCTAGTACATAATAATTCATCTGATATTTTGAACAGATCTCTAAAGGTAAGAATGTGCTCTTTTTGCTCTCCCGTTTCATTGTTTCTAAGATATATTTTAGAAAATTTTATCATCAGCATTACTGAAAGCATTTGCTGCTACAGTAGTATCATACACCATTATGTTCTCTCATCAGCATGGTGTTATATGCAGATTGAGATTTTAAAAATCTGTACATTTTGTTGACTTTAATTGCGACCCCCCCTCTCTCTCTCTCTATCTCTCTCTCTCTGTCTGCCTGTCTCTCTCTCTCTTTCTCTCCGTCTCTCTCTCTCTCTCTCTCTTTACCCCCTTCTCTCTCTCTCTGTTTATCTCTGTCTCTATCTCTCTCTAATCTCTCTAATCTCTCTCTCTCTCTATATATCTCTCTCTCTATGATCTCTATCTCTCTCTCTCTCTCTCTCTCTCTCCCATTTGAAGTGAATTGACAAGGTTTATTGAAAGTCACAATTAAAACCTGATACATCTTGAATTTACAAATAAAACTGTAACATATAAAATACATGTAAATAGTACGGGGTAAATTAGGCAAATATAGGAATAAGATTCAGAAGTTGCATTGATATGATAAAAGCAATAAGAATAAGAAGAGGTAATGAAGATAAAGAAAAAGGAGGATAAAATTAAAATAAAATTGAAAGAAACAAACAAACAAACAAGGTTGATAGTAAAATATAGGGGTTTACAATTTATGCTTCTTGAGAATGTGACATATTAAAATTTACATCTAAAAGTATTCAACAAAGGCCCTAGTTTAATCAGTCCACCTTTCATTCTTGAGTTACGAAAAGCACAAAAAACCATCAAATTTAAAAGAGGTATTAATAATTAATTTAACATGTAAATTATTGTAGATTACTCTGTCAGTAATTTGGTGAATCAACATACTGAACATATACTGGTTTGTCATATAATCTAGCAAAGAATGTCGCTTCAGAAGAAGCAAATTTATATCAAAAGGAACTATCAGTGTCAGCTATTTGTAAGGAAATGCATAGATATATGGATGGAGAATTGTGGGTTGTTGAATTTTGACATCAAAATGAAATTCAGAATCTACCAGTGACAATGCGGCCATTGTGTTCTGAGATGAAATTTAATTTAAATATACCCCTAAAATACTTGGAATCGCCAGGCTTAAAACCTGTATTGACAATGTACGTACAGCTACAGCGGGCTCCGAAACTCTATGACGGGCTCCAATCCTCTGCGAAGTATTAAAATAATCATAGAAAATGATGAAAAGAGGAAAAAGAGGTGACGATTTGTTGAAACTGATCTTATATCATTATTATGCAGTGTTCTGAGATAAAATTGAGTACAAATATACCCCTAAAATACTTGGAATCGCCAGGCTTAAAACCTGTATTGATCTATGTGCAGCTATTAAAGCGGGCTCCGAAACTCTATGACGGGCTCCAATCCTCTGCGAAGTATTAAAATAATCATATAAAATGATGAAAAGAGGAAAATGAGGTGACGATTTGTTTAAACTGATGTTATATATATTGTGTAGTGTTCTGAGATGAAATTTAATTTAAATATACCCCTAAAATACTTGGAATCGCCAGGCTTAAAACCTGTATTGACAATGTACGTACAGCTAAAGCGGGCTCCGAAACTCTATGACGGGCTCCAATCCTCTGCGAAGTATTAAAATAATCATAGAAAATGATGAAAAGAGGAAAATGAGGTGACGATTTGTTTAAACTGATGTTATATATATTGTGTAGTGTTCTGAGATAAAATTTAGTACAAATATACCCCTAAAATACTTGGAATCGCCAGGCTTAAAACCTGTATTGACAATGTACGTACAGCTAAAGTGGGCTCCGAAACTCTATGACGGGCTCCAATCCTCTGCGAAGTATTAAAATAATCATAGAAAATGATAAAAAGAGGAAAAAGAGGTGACGATTTGTTGAAACTGATCTTATATCATTATTATGCAGTGTTCTGAGAAAAAATTGAGTACAAATATACCCCTAAAATACTTGGAATCGCCAGGCTTAAAACCTGTATTGATCTATGTGCAGCTATTAAAGCGGGCTCCGAAACTCTATGACGGGCTCCAATCCTCTGCGAAGTATTAAAATAATCATAGGAAATGATGAAAAGTGGAAAATGAGGTGACGATTTGTTTAAACTGATGTTATATATATTGTGTAGTGTTCTGAGATAAAATTGAGTCCAAATATACCCCTAAAATACTTGGAATCGCCAGGCTTAAAACCTGTATTGATCTATGTGCAGCTATAAAAGCGGGCTCCGAAACTCTATGACGGGCTCCAATCCTCTGCGAACATGGGTGTCGATACCGGGGGGGATTGGGGGGATATATCCCCCCCAATATTTCAGGTGGGGGGATGGCCTGTACAATCATCCCCCCCCCCCCAATAATTCACCATAAAAAAAAATCAAGATAAAAATTAATGATAAGCACCCGATGAGAGTAGTTAATGGTTATTACTCGCAAGATGACCACCAATATACACATTTTGCTATCTCATTTTCATAATTCATACATAATATACCAAATAAATGAAACAACCGTATATGAGACAAGAATAAATTGAATTCTCGCTCATACGGCTTCATCAGAAATTGTGGAATTTATTCAATTTGTTCAAAGCAAAGACGCAGCGTCGAAAAGCAACGAGCTAAATGTTAAGCGCGAAGCGCAAAAGTAGCAATCTGCAATGCACATCAGACAATCCTGGACAGTGTAAACCAGGCCTTCTCAACTGGCGGCGCGCGCGCCACTCGTGGCGCGCGACTGTTGCAAATATTTATATATATATATATATATTTCAGAATTAAAAACTCAAGAAGTTGCAGTCGAAGTTGAGCCCAAATTGTCTGCTTAACAAACAGGAAGAAAGGGGAATTTTCTCGTTTTTTAAAACGTTTTTATACGACTTTAAACCTGAGCTCTAGTCTAAACAAAAATACGCTTACGATGTGCTACCAATTTTAACATTGCCGATCTCTGGAAACATAACGTTTTTGTTTTGTTTGATTTTCACTTGATTTTGACATTTCCCGAGTTTATTGCACCAAAATTACTACATATAAATTTACCTCCAGTGAAATTGTACCCAGAAATTGTACTAATTTGTTCACATCAATAAGAAATTATGATTGATATATTTTTGAATAAAATGGTGTTAAAAATGCCACATCTGGGCCTTTATAGAAATCCCTAAAATCCACCAGCTCCAGGGCACCCCCATTGGGGCTTTGCCCATGGACCCTACCCGTTTTCGGGTCGGTCGCTACGCTCCCTCGCAGCAGAGTCAAACATACAGGCTGGCACTTCAACTACAAATTCTTTTCATTTTGGCACTTCTAATAAACTAGTTGAGAAGGCCTGGTGTAAACATAGATGAACTCTGTGACGAATTCGTGATGAGATCGGAGACCAGGAGAAAGCTTCCGCGCTTCAAGTTAGCGCGGGAGTGGAGAAACTGAATTCAGACAAGGATTTAGAGTCGAGAACGGTACAACGAATCGTCTTCTTTCTTTAATAATCTAATGAAACTTCAAAGCTTCCGCGCTTCGCGCATGAGAGGGGGGGGGGGACTGAATTCAGACAAGGATTAAGAGTCGAAAATGGTACATCGAATGGTTTTCTTTCTTTAATAATCTGATGAAACGTCAGAGCTTCCGCGCTACGCGCCGAGTAAGGGGAACTTGATTCAAACAAGGATTAAGAGTCGAAAATGGTACATCAAATGGTCTTCTTTCTTTAATAATTTAATGAAACGTCAGAGATTCCGCGCTACGCGCGGCGGAAGGGGAATTTGATTCAAACAAGGATTAAGAGTCGAAAATGGTACATCGAATGGTCTTCTTTCTTTAATAATCTAATGAAACGTCAGAGCTTCCGCGCTTCGCGCGGAGGAAGGGTAACTTGATTCAAACAAGGATTTAGAGTCGAAAATGGTACATCGAATGATCTTCTTTCTTTAATAATCCAATGAAACGTCAGAGCTTCCGCGCTATGCGCGGAGGAAGGGGAACTTGATTCAAACAAGGATTAAGAGTCGAGAACGGTCCAACGAAATTGTCTTCTTTCTCTAATAATTTAATGAAACGTCAAAGCTTCCGGTCTTCGCGGGGGAAGGGGGCAATTCCCCCTCTCTGCACCCAACCCCCAAGGGAGCGCTTAGCGTGCTCACAACCCCCCCCCCCCCCCCCCCCCCCCCAAAAAAAAAAAAAAAAAAAAACGAAATCCTGGATACGCGCTTGGGGATGGGGTGCAACCTGCCACGCGCTTCTATCTCTTGGTTGCTTTGATTCATTGCCGAAAATATTTTGGCACCTATCATCCCCCCAACCACGGATACAAATCGACACCCTTGTCTGCGAAGTATTAAAATAATAATAGAAAATGATGAAAAGAGGAAAAAGAGGTGACGATTTGTTGAAACTGATTATTATGCAGTGTTCTGAGATAAAATTTAGTACAAAATATACACCTAAAATACTTGGAATCACCAGGCTTAAAACCTGTATTGACAATGTACGTACAGCTAAAGCGGGCTCCGAAACTCTATGACGGGCTCCAATCCTCTGCGAAGTATTAAAATAATCATAGAGATGATGAAAAAAGGAAAAGAAAGTGATGATGTGTTGTATTTTGATGTTATGTAAATAACGAGTGTCTGAGATAAATTTAGTACAGATAAACCCCTAATTTACTTGGAATTACCAGGCTTAAAACCTGTGATGCACGTACAACTAAAGCGGGCTCCGAAACTCTATGACGGGCTCCAATCCTCTGCCAAGTATTGAAATAATCATAAAGATGATGAAAAAAGGAAAAGAAAGTGACGATGTGTTATAATTGATGTTATATAAATGTGTTGTAGTTGATGTTATATAAATTACGAGTGTTCTGAGATAAATTTAGTACAGATAAACTCCTAAAATACTTGGAATGGCAAGGCTTAAAACCTGTTTTGATATATACGTAATTTAATAGAAATTATGAAAAGAGGAAAATTAGGTGATGATTTTTTGAAACTGATGTTATATAAATTATGTAGTGTTCTGAGATAAAATGTAGTAGAAATATACCCCTAAAATACTTGGAATCGCGAGGCTTAAAACCTGTATAGATCAACGTACAGCGGGCTCCTAAACACTTTACTTTACTTGGAATCGCCAGGTTTAAAACTTGTACTGATAAATGTAGGCCTAGAGTTTCAAGGGACTTGTTAACATTATTCAGACCAGAGAAAATAGTGCTGACTTCAATTTCAGATGTGCAATTAAAGATTATCTGAAAGTTTGAGTGAAAACAGACCATTCTTAATGATAACAATTGGAAAAACTGATCTGATCGATACCTTAATTCTCCCAATTAATTACTAGGTGAATGTAAATCGTCACAAAGCAATGAATTGGCTCTATATACAATTCCAAACAATTAATTGTAGATATATTTTTAAGAGCCCGTCTTAATATGTCTTATTTCAATGGGAAAACGTTTGGGAAAATAAAAAAATGGTTTGGAGAATTTACTTTTAGAGGGTGTTGCACAGTGACGCCTTCCTAGAAAACCATAAATATCTTTGTGGTTTGAATGTTTTTTCAGAATTGTTTGCATGTTGGAAGGTAATTCGTACAGTAGAAGATTATAATAAGTAACATTTCATACAAAAATTACGTAATTTTTTCATCAACCTTCAACAATGTTAGTGAGTCACTTTAAGGGCTCACAAAGTCCATAAGGCTCTTATAAAATATATTACACCTAGACCTTGTGTCCGGACAGCAATACAAGCAATAGGCAAATCGTTTGAGAATTATGTTTATAAGGCACACAATGATGACTATTTTGTTCAATCCAAAGGCCGCAAAGGTGTCCGGAGACACGACCCCCCCCCCCCCCATCCTACCGTACACTGTGATAGAAAGGAGTGTAATTTTGCACCCTTCGAATGTAACAATATTGAGCACCTTTGCACCCTTGAAGCCGAGCAGGCGCGGATCCAGTATTTCTTAGGGGGGGGGGGGCGAATAGAAATCATGCGAGCCACATAATTGGTACGTAATGAGACAAAATTGCTTTTTTTTTGGGGGGGGGGGAGAAAAAAAAACCCGCACCACCACCAATCTTACATGCAGGCCCCGCCGAACGTTTTTCAAAGTGGGTGGGGGGGGGGTCAAGTACTTACGATCAGGTACAGCGTAGCGTAAATTGGCGTGGGGTTTAGAGGCAGAGTCCCTGGGAGCTCAGGGGGCATTTAATTACGGTCAGATGAGCATTTTTTGATACCTTATTCATGACACTGGCAGGTCACTATTTGGCATGGGTCCAGGGAGCTGAGCCCCATGAATCTCAGGTAATTGAGGCAATTTAAAACGGTCAGATAAGCATTCAGGGGCCTGCCTTAGGGCCCCTTGTGGGGTCGAGGAGGCGGAGCCCCGGAAGCTCAGGTGTTTTAGGCATTAAATTACGGTCAGGGGAGCATATTTTGATACCTTATTTGTAACACTAGCAGGTCACAAAGTAGTGGGATCCAGGGGGCGGAACCCCCGGAAGCTCAGGGGTTTTAGGCATTAAATTACAGTCATATGAGAATCCAGGGGCCCGCCTTAGGTACCTAGTTGGAATCCAGGTTAGGGTTAGGGGTTTTTGGCATTTAATAACGGTCACATGAGCATACTTTGATACCTCATTATTTTGTGACACTGGCGGGATACTATTTTTTCTTTCTTTCTATTTCTCTTTAATATGCTTTTTTTAAAGTGTGTGTGGGGGGGCTCCAGCCCCTAGCCCCCCTGTCCGCGGGCCCTAAGATGTAGAAGTGTTGTCGTCGAGTAGCTACGTCACCGGACTGTCGATCACAAGGTCCGCGGTTCGAGTCCCGCCATGGAATTGATGTCCTTTGGCAAGACATTGATCTACATTTGCCACTCTCCACCCAGGTGTTAAATGGGTACCCGATAGGATGCGAAAGCCAATGTGGTATGCTTAGCAATGACTCGTTGGAATGCTCCCTAGGGAGTGGAGAAAGTGCGGGGAAGCCAGAATCCGATGACCGGGTAATAATGTAAAGCGCTAAACTCGGACATTCCCGACGTATATATAAGCAAAAATAAAATAGTTATTATTAATAATATTAGGCCTCTAAATAAGCATATTATTTTATTCCCAAAACCTCAGGGGTTTTGGGCAATAAATTACGGTCAGATGAGCATATTTTTATACCTTATTTGTGACACTGGCAGGTCGCGAATTGGCGTGGGGTCCAGGAGGCGGAGCCCCTGGAGGCTCAGGGGTGTTGGGCAATAGATTACAGTCAGATGAGCATATTTCTATACCTTATTTGTTACACTGGCAGGACACAAATTGGTGTTGGGTCCAGGGGGCGGAGCCCCCAGAAGCTCAGAAGCTCAGGTCAGACAAGCACGCAGGGGCCCGTCTTAGGGCCCCTAGTGGGGTCGAGGGGGCGGAGCCCCAGAAACATAGGGGTTTTAGGCATTTAATTACGGTCAGATGAACATATTAGCCCCTAGAAGCTCAGGGGTTTAAGGCATTTTATAATGGTCAGACAAGCATGCAGGTGCCCGCCTTAGGGCCCCTAGTGGGGTTTAGGGGGCGGAGCCCCGGAAACTTAGGGGTTTTAGGCATTTAATTACGATCAATAGGATAATAGGACACTTTTTTGTTGTTGCTTTCTTTAGCACACAAAAAAGGGGGCCCCCACCTGGATTTGCCACTGCGTAGGAATGACCAAACCTTAATTTCTACGGGGAGGGCAGAAATTAGACACTAGACGTCAATAGGATAAAGCTCGATACAGTGATTTGGAGACCATTTAAGCTGTACATTGAATAATACGAGTTATTATTCATGATAGGCTTGCTTGATTGCTTTCTTTGAAATGTTACTTAAACATAATCTTCTCTTGCTTTTCCCTTCATCATCATCTCTATGATTTGTTTTCATACTTCATAGATCGTCTCTTTCTTTTCCCTTCATCATCATCTCTATGATTTTTTCATACTTCATAGAGGATAAGAGCCCGACATTGTGTTAAGGAGCCCGCTTTAACTTATGTTGAATAATACAGGTTTAAAGCCTGGTGATTCCAAGTATACCTGGGGCCCGCACAGTTTCAGCACTGGCGTACTGGTGGGGGGGGGGGGGCCGGGACTTGGGGTTTATCTGTACTCCATTTATCTCAGAACACGACTTATATCATCAGTTTCAACATATCGTCACCTCATTTTCCTCTTTTCATCATCTCTATGATTATTGTAATACTTCACAGAGGATTGGGGCCCGACATAGAGTTTCAGCACTGGCGTACTGGTGGGGGGGGGGGGCTTGGGGGCGCCAGCCTCTACCGACCAATAAAATGGAACCATGACCAAGGAAAGAAAGAGAAGAGAAGAAAGAAAGAGAAAAAAGAAAAAAAGAAAAAGAGGAAGGAGAGGAAAGAAAGGAAAAGAAAGAAAAGAAAGAAAAGGAGAAAAAGGAAACATAAGAAACGGGGGAAGAAAGAGAGGAGAGAGAGAGGGTGGTAAGAGCCTAAGAGAAGAGGGGTGAGAGTAAGAGAGCAAAGGGAATGTTGGGTGGAGTCGCCACGTCGAAACAGCAAGAAAGATACGCATAGATAATTATGTTGCTATGTCGGGTCCGCTGTGTCGGTATTCTTGCTCTATCTAGCTCGTGTACTATATCAATGCAGAATGCAGAAGTCGGTGAGATGTTTAATGTCGGTCGGCCGGCAATTTTTTTCTCCCTACGAACTGTGACTTTTTATCGGACAAAGAAACCTTTTTGAAAATTCAGACAATCTCTCTGATAATTTAATGAAACGTCAAAGCTCTCGCGCTTGGCGCGGGAGGGCGAAAACTGAATTCAGACAAGGATTAAGTTTCGAAAACAATACAACGAATCGTCTCCTTTCTCTAATAATTTAATGAAACGTCAAAGCTTCCGCGCTACGCGCGAGAAGGGGAAACTGAATTCAGGCAAGGATTAAGTGTCGAAAACAGTACAACGAATCGTCTTCTTTCCCTAAAAATTTAATGAAATGTCAAAACTTCCGTGCTTCGCGCTTGAGGGGAAAACTGAATTCAGACAAGGATTAAGAGTCGAAAACAGTAAAACGAATCGTCTTCTTTCCCTAATAATTTAATGAAACGTCAAAGCAATGATTAAGAGTAGAAATCAGTACAACGAATCGTCTTCATTCTCTAATAATTTAATGAAACATCGAAGCTTCCGCGCTTCGCGCGGGAGGGGGGGGGAACTGAATTCAGACAAAGATTAAGAGTAGAAATCAGTAAAACGAATCGTCTTCTTTCTCTAATAATCTAATGAAATGTCAAAGCTTCCGCGCGCGGAAGGGGAAAAACTGAAAAATAACATAGTTCCTGGCCCCGGGTTTACAGGGTGAAATTTGTAGACATTGGGACATTGGCATTAATATATTTGTCGGTAATTGGTGACTCGTTTTGTAGGTAATCGGTGGCCTCTATACACCCCCCCCCCCCCCCCTTCCCCAACTGAAAAAGATCTAGCGACGCCCCTCATAACAACACAGTTTATACACTCGAGATAATCTTTAGTACAACTGGTGAAGTACCGGACCTCTGTCTTTGTGCAATGTGCGGCAACGAAGCATATTATATTATACAACGTCTCACGACGTGACAGATCACCTTTCTCTAACTTCTAACCAAGCAGAAGGCCTCGTTTTTTCCAGGAAGTGCCGGTGGACATTAATGCGCCAAATGTGGTTCTCAAATTGAAAAAGATCCCTACTCTTGGAGGGGGTAGGAGAAAGCAATTTTACGTCATATTACTACAGGAACGGTGCCTGAAAATGCGTCTAATGTGGTTCTAAAATTGCAAATGCTTCCTACTCCCCCTTCCTAACCCCCTCCCAGACCCACCCCCACTTGGTTCCGCTCCCTCGCCGCTAAAGCCTCGCTCTGTCGCTTCATCAGGTTTTTTATTGTTTTTTTTTAATAATGTATTTCACCCCATGCCATTTCGTGCCCCCCCCCGTAAGAAATGCCTGGATCCACCACTGATGCCCATACCCATTGACCTTGGGGGGCTCCTCCCCTTGACCCCCTAGACCCCACTTTGAAAAACGTTCAGCGGGGCCTGCATGTTAGAGTGGGGTGATGCGGATTTTTTGGTCAGCCCTCCCAAACGTTTTTGCTCATTACGCCACTGAGTTTCAGTTTCAAAATACGTAGATCAATACAGGTTTTAAGCCTGGCGATTCCAAGTATTTTAGGGGTTTATCTGTACTCCATTTATCTCAAAACACGATATATAACATCAGTTTCAAGAAATCGTCGCCTCGATTCCTCTTTTCATCATTTTCTATGATTATTTTAATACTTCGCAGAGGATTGGAGCCCGTCATAGAGTTTCGGAGCCCGCTTTAGCTGTACGTACATTGTCAATACAGGTTTTAAGCCTGGCGATTCCAAGTATTTTAGGGGTATATTTGAATTAAATTTCATCTCAGAACACTACACAATATATATAACATCAGTTTAAACAAATCGTCACCTCATTTTCCACTTTTCATCATTTTCTATGATTATTTCAATACTTCGCAGAGGATTGGAGCCCGTCATAGAGTTTCGGGGCCCGCTTTAGCTGCACATAGATCAATACAGGTTTTAAGCCTGGCCATTCCAAGTATTTTAGGGGTTTATTTGTAATACATTTTATCTCAGAACACTACACAATATATATAACATCAGTTTAAACAAATCGTCACCTCATTTTCCTCTTTTCATCATTTTCTATGATTATTTTAATACTTCGCAGAGGATTGGAGCCCGTCATAGAGTTTCGGAGCCCGCTTTAGCTGTACGTACATTGTCAATACAGGTTTTAAAGCCTGGCGATTCCAAGTATAACTGCAAGTCATGACAGTATAGTTATCGGGGAAATAGTTGGTAACTACCTCATAATGATGATAATGAAAACGACAATAATAATAACAAGGATAATTTGTATTGTATTTGTATTTATTAACATTTATTTCCTTCTCAACAGTACAATATGAAATACAATGTATTATACATGATATATGTAATATTATTTCAACATAGAGTATACAGTAAATAATTCAGATATACGAAAGGAGGCGAAAACCCGGAAATAACAATGATGTTACAGAATAACTTAAAGGTAATATTTGAGCCAATGTTCTTTTAAATGTATCATCAATGTATTTTACGCCATATGTTTTAGCTACGTTTATTGAACGATTCTTTGTTCAAGTTTTTTAGCTGCACATTCGATTTGTTTTACATAAAAGAACAAGAGAATACACAATAAGAAATAAGGGTTCAAACGGGGTGCAGATTTGCATCCACCTATACATATTTGTCAGAAGGTGCTGCTATTGTAGCATAATAAATTGTATCTTTATTTCTTAGTGTGAGTTGACTTAGACAAGTCATGTAAGAAGGGTCCCATGAACTGTTATACGGCAGTCGATAGTATGAATTTTATTGTAAAACGATTTAAATCAATATTTTAGGAGTATAATTTAGATGTTTCTGTCTGTTAACCATTTACGCCATAGTTATACACGATTGGCTGTTTATATAACTTAAACCTTGTTGGATAATTATAATGTATGCAATATGCCACTGTCCATTATACACAGCATTGGGATATATATGTAGCTAAGAGCGGTTTGTAGTATTACACCAAGTAATATAATGAAAGAGGAAGTTTGCTACGATATTCTGCTTCGTAAATGCCACAACAAACAAAGAACAAAAACCCTTTCAAATACGTAATATTGAAAATACCCCGCGAGAAACTGATGGCGGGGTTTATTTGTGGTCCTACTGAGTTCGACAATCCGAAACATTTTGGGTGATGAGGAATCAGTTTCCTTATTTTATTTTTTTTAACTTCCGGAATCGGTAACTTTTTTGTAATTATTCGCTCTCCATTGCAATGTTGCAGTGTATGTCAATGAAAAATATGGAATTTTGGGTTTCTCAAACTATGATTGATGCAGATTTGGAATTACAGTCAATTTGGGTCGTTTTTTAAAAACATTTTAGGAGGTGCCTGGCAGCAGAGGAGATTAGAAACTAGAAAGTATGATTTTATGACAAAATTTTATTACAAAACTATCACACTCGTTTCTAAAATAATGTACCCAATCTTATTCGTATTCTGTTGGGCATTTCACATTTCCTCATTCAAATCTATTGTTTGTTTTTCTCAAAATAATTAATGTGAATGTTTAGCGTAAAACAAAGGGGGTTATTTTTGCCAGTAAAAGTTTCTCTTTCGTCGAGAAAACTGCTTGTCCATTTTCCCCGACGTGGCTTTGATACCCGCGTCCTTGATACAAAAAACTTGTATATAGGAATTGTGTGTTTCTCTCATTTTCTTTTCAACCATTACGTAGGCCTACTTTTTCTTTCGATCGTATATTTGCATAATTCTATATAAAACTGAAAGCCACTATCCACATGTTTGGGGCCAATGATTCGTACTGTTGTCTTCAGTGGCGTAGCTACAGCAGGCAAAGGGGGCACGTGACCCCATCCCCCCTCTTTCTCGACACTTGGTGAAAAATAAAATAGACAGAAAGAAAAGCGTTGTAAGAGAGAAATGACAGTCATGGGAGAACGAAGACGCCTGGGCCACCCACCCCCCCCCCCCCCAATTAGTATTCTTCTTCTTCAGTCAGGTGGTGCTATAGCTGCGCTGTTGTGGCCATCAAGAGTTTACGCCATCCTTCTCTGTCTGTTGTTGCTGTCGTTGCCTCTGACAGCTTTTTCCCTGTCCATAAAATATGTGGATGTCTTTGAACCAGGAAATAGCAGGTCTGCCTCTTTTTCGCCTGGCTTCCATTGTTCCTGTTATAAGGGACTTTCCAAGACCATCTCTCCATACTACATGGCCAAAAAACTGCCGTTTCATTCTGGCAATACTCTTTCTGAGCAACATCTCTGTATCCAGCTTGTCCAGTACCCATCGGTTCGTTCTTCTGTCTGTCCACGAAACCCTCAGTATTCGCCGATACATCCACATTTCAAACGCATCCACTCTCTTTTCATCTCCAAATTCGCATTTTTATTTTCGGAGTTTCAAAGAGGCGCCCCCCCCCTCCCTCAATCGTTCCAGTGTACCCTCAAGCTACGCCACTGGTTGTTTCTTTACCTACCAGGATATATGGAAATGATCAAGCTGTTTCCTCCCATGAGCGTTACAGACCACGTCCTCCACCACTCTCTGTATAACGTCATCATTTTGTCACTCTATCCAGTGGACCCCTCTGCAAAACAGCCTTCGTGCTGATAAGGGTGTCCCACAAGTGGTAAATAAATAAATCCACCCAAAACCAAAATTAAATTGGGGTACAGGGCTTTTGCTAATATTGCACCCAAATTATGTAACAATTTACCATTACAAATGAGACAATCACTATCAATTGAAATATTTAAACACAAACTTAAGCACCATTTGTTTATGTCGTACTTTTAATATTTTATAATTATGTTGTATAATTGTGTCTTAGTCATAATATTGTATAATAATACTTTTAGAATGGATATGTGTGCTTTATAAGTTGACATTAATATCATTATTAACTTAGCTTTGCCATCTTCCTCCACAGCCACATTTCAAAACCCTCCAGCAACCTTTTGATATCGTTTGTTTTAAGAGTCTATGCCTCTGATCCATAGAGCAGCAGAATATTCAACAAAGTAGTATCTGTGTTTTAATTAAGTATAAGTATTTAAAAAAATATAGAAAGAGAGTAACAACTTCACAAGACTTAGTAATGTACTAATAAATTTTTATTGTATTACTTTTAAATTACCTTTAATTTACTAGCAACCACGTACCTGATATATTAGGTGTATTTTGACCTAATTTATGTATTGTGTACCAATGTATGTATTTTGGCCTGATATTGTTGTTCGTGTCTGCATGATGATGATCCGACCTTGTGGATTTGTATCAATACAATTGAATTTTAACTTTGAATTTGAATTAGTACATTGTAAAGCTCTTTACTATGTTACCATATCAATTTTTGTATGACTATGTCATTGTTTGATGTATCACTCATAGGCCATTTCAGGCCGGCCATCTGATGACGGTGTGATTTTTTTCAATAATTTATTTTAAAAAATCACATCGTCATCAAACGGCCGGCCTGAACTTAACTAATCTGAACTATATTAAGTGGGAAAAGTGGAGCGGGGAGGAGGTAATTAAGTTTAGGGTACAGATGAGATGAGCCAGTATAGGCCAAATAGCGGTCGAATATAGCTCCATTCTTCAGTTAGAATATAATTGATTTTATAACATTAGAAGGAAAAAGGAAGTAACAGAAAGAAAATAGATTATTACCCTTGTATAGATACTATTTGATTATTGACCAGTTTCTCTTTTGTTTGTTTTTGTTACAGAACACAATCAAGATGGCGTCACTGAGGACCTTAACTGCTATTTTCATTCTATTCTGCAGTGTAATACACAGTGCAATGGCATATGGAATCTGTAAGTATTGACATTTAACATTTCAGTTTTTAGAGTGTTACCATTGTACGGCCGTAGGCGCTATTTGAAATTTACCGGGAGCACCGGTAAATTTTTATATTCAATTTTTCTCGAAAGCAGAAGTAGTTTAGGGGCTAAATTTTCTAGTGCTTATAATACATCCACAGGGGCATCCAAATATATCAACATTGTAAAGAATCACTATCCACCCAATTTTCAAAATTTCCCAAAACTTTGTATTACCTTTAAAGCCCCTTTAAATTAGTGTTTGGAGCCCAACAAATTTCACTTAAATAATTGTATCATAACGTGAAAGATGATGTCATTTAAGACATCCTTTTCTGCAGGGACTTTCAAAAACACATGTGTTTGAAGTCGAATATTGATGAAAGAATACAAAATTTAGGTTTTCTAAACCCAAATTATGTTCTTTTATCAATTTGTCTTCAAACTCCTTTTGCTGGTAAATCTTTGCAGAAGCGTGTCTTATGACATTCTCATTCACATGATAGGTTACAATTGAAGTGAAATTTTGCCATCAATTTTGTTGGCGAATTTGGGGCTCCCAACACTTTAAGAGGGCCTTTTGTTCACTTTTCTCTTTTTCAATTTTAAAAAAATGGCCTACACTTTGGATGCTGTTTACTCATTTTCAATACTTCTCTTTCTGCACAAACTCAATGGTTTCGAAACCAACTGCATGCGGTTAGTCAGTGTAAAGCTCTCTTGAGGAAGTTTACAGAAGATTTGTCTCGGTTCAGTAAGACTTTTCAAAAGAAAGCCAGTGAATGCGATGATTATTGAGAATGAGATCGGGAATCCCCCCTCTCTTTTGGAAATGATTGCGTGGGAATGAACTACGTGTCAGCACGGTACAGAATAAATACCCCGGGCAAATGATTTTGAAAAGAATGTCAGTGAACGCAAAGATTGTTGAGAAGGGTATTGGGCCGAGCCGCCATCCCTTTTAACTTAATATTTGTGTAAGAATGAACTATAATAATGTCAATACGTGGTACAGTGCACAAACTGCAATTCACGCGTATAAAATAAAAGTTGTCGTCGACAAAGTCCAAAATCGTTTTCTAAACTTGTCAGCTGGTATATATAAGATGCGACCCCCCCCCCCCCCCTCTCTCTCTCTCCCTCTCTTTCCTTTATGTATTTATATGTTTTTTTGGACTAAAAAAAACACGAGTCAGTAGCAATTGCGGCTCTTGCCCTCAACGCCCCCCCCCCCACGCTTAGTGAATTAACGGGAACAACATGTAATTATTAAATTAAAAACCAAACTGTTCTATAGAAGCACTACCGCAAAATCCCTCTTTGCGCCATCTTAGGTCAGCCGTAACAGTATGGTGGTCTCGTCACCGGTGGTCTCGTTCTGCCCGTGACTCACTTAGTCTAGGGACTTTTAGATTTGCACGTCGACATAGTGGACTGCTACGTGTGACGTCCTTTTAAGGCAATGTGGCGTCCTTTAAAGGCACTGTCAGTGCCTTATAAGGACGCCACACGTTTCAGTCCACTATGTCGACATGCAAAATAAAAGTGCCTACTGTTATTCACTAGTTGGTGCTCGCATCGAGTCCTCTGCCTGTCAAGTGCATGGACATTAGGTGATGTGGGCAAGTTGACCATGAGCTGGCGCTGTGCTTTATAGTAATAGTGTCCCTTTATAGCGAGGGACACTAGATTGTAACAGAGCCATTTATAGATGGCTCTGGGTAGTAACAGAACCGTCCTTACACATAATTATGGCTCTGGATATAGTAACAGTGTCGTATATACTGGATAGTAAGCTATATAGATAGTTCATCAGTTCAGTGTCGCTTTTTTAATAATCCTTTTTTTCTTTGTTTTGTTTTCGCAGACTACGGTTCTTGGTACCTCTACGTTTGGATACCGCTCGTGATCATCGCAGTTATCCGATGCTGCTGCTATTATAAACAAAAGAAAGAACGCGAACAAGTCTATGTGGATCAGGGCCGTCCCACCGGCCAGCAACAGACGGTTGTCAACACCCAAATGACGGCAGGGTCGACCGTGATCAATCCGCCCCAGTATCAACATGCTCCGCACTACGGGCAGCCTCAAGGCGCCGTTATCAATTCGGCCTACACACCGGATCCTGGTACCGCCTATCCGCCCAATGCACCGGGACTGCCCTATCAGCCCAGTTCACCGGGACAGGTCTATCCGCCAACCGCGTACCCACCCCCAGGCGCCAAGTTCCCACCTCCCCCTGAGCTCTGGCGTACTGGTGGGGGGCTAGGGGGGGCGCCAGCCCCCTCAAATAAAATTGAACAATGACTTATTTTCAATTCCATATACAAGTGATGTATTAATGTTCGTGATATTACATGATTTTCAACAAAATGCGCGTTTCTCCATTTCTGTTGCAAACTGACACATTCCCAGGAAGAGCATATGTTTTTGTTATAGTCACTAAGGGGCCGTGGCCACTAACAGTGACACTAGTAAAAAAAATCCTTTCCAGAAGCAACTGTGACAAGCACTGCCGGGCGTTCCATACTTACATCATTTAACACTGCACATGTACCGTATAAGGGATTGAATTCAGACAAGATTAAGAGTAGTGAACGGTACAACGAATCGTCTTCTTTCTCTAATAATTTAATGAAACGGCAAAGCTTCCGCGCTTCGGGGGGGGGGGGGGCAACTGAATTCAGACTAGGATTAAGAGTCGAGAATTACGGTACAACGAATCGTCTTCCTTCTTTAACAATTTAATGAAACGTCAAGGCTTCCGCGCTTTGCGCGGGAGGGGGGGGGGGTGGGGGAACTGAATTCAGACAAGAACACGATACAACGCATCGTCTTCTTTCTTTAACAATTTAATGAAACGTGAAAGCTTCCGCGCTTCGCGCGGGATGGGCGAATATGAATTCAGACAAGGATTAAGAGTAATAGTTTAATGAAACGTCAGAGTTTCCGCGCTTTGCGCGAGATGGGCGAAAATGAATTCAGACAAGGATTAAGAGTCAGAACCGGTACAATGAATCGTCTTTTTTCTCTAATAATTTAGTAAAGTGTCAAAGCTTCCGCGCTATGCGCGGGAGGGGGGAAACTGAGTTCAGACAAGAACACGATACAAACGAATCGTCTTCTTTCTCTAATAATTTAATGAAACGTGAAAGCTTCCGCGCTTCGCGCGGGGTGGGCGAAAATGAATTCAGACAAGGATTAAGAGTTATAATTTATTGGAACGTCAAAATTGCCGCGCTTCGCGCGGGAGTGGGGGGGGGGGGGGAGGGGGGAACTGGATAAAAACAAGAATTAAGAGTCGAGAACAGTACAACAGATCGTCTTCTTTTTCTAATAATTTAATGAAGTGTCAAATTTTTCCGCGCTTTGCGCGGGAGGGGGGAGACTGAAAAATAACTTAGTTCCTGGCCCCGGGTTTATAGGGTTAAATTTGTAGACATTTGGACATTGGCATTAATATATTTGTCGGTAATTGGTTGCTAACTTCTAACCAATCAGAAGGCCTCGTTTTTTTCTCCAGGAAGTGCCGGTGGACATTAATGTGCCAAATGTGGTTCTCATATTGCAAAAGATCCCTACTCTTAGAAGAGGTATAGGAGAAAGCAATTTTACGTCATATTACTCCAGGAAGTGCCTGAAAATGCGTCTAATTTGGTTCTAAAATTGCAAATGCTTCTTAATCAGGGAGGGGGTTCAGACCCACCCCCGCTTGGTCGCTCCGCTCCCTCGCCGCTAAAGCCTCGTTCTGTCGCTTCGTCGTTTTAAATATATTTAACCCCAGGGGCGGATCTAGTTTTTTGCTAAGGGGGGGTTTGACCAAAATAATGACGATGCAGAGCATCGTCCACGAGCCGCGAAGCGGCGAGCCGATTTTTTTGGGGGTGTTTATTTGACCCCCGTAAGTGATGTTTTCCTGGCATCTATTAACACAATGGAGACCATAAAAGCAGTGCATGATAACGTCTTTTTAAATCAAGTAACAGTTTAATACATAGTTATATCCAGAGTTATCATGTGTTTGGTTAAGTTACCAGATGAGTTGAATATCTTCTCACAATATTTGCACTTGAAAGGGTTTCTCTCCAGCGTGCGTTCTTTTTTTTTTTTTTTTTCTTTCTTTTTTTCTTTTTTTTTCCTTTTTTTTTTTTTTTTTTTTTTTTTTGGGCCGCCCAAGGGGGGGGGGGGGGGGTTGCAACCCCCCCAACCCCCCCTGGATCCGCCACTGAACCCCATGCCATTTTGTGCCCCCCCCCCCCCCCGGTAAGAAATTCCTGGATCTGCCACTGATGCCCAGACCCCTTGAGCTTCGGGGTCTCCGCCCCTTGACCCCCGCCGGGGCTTTGCCCCTAGACCCCACTTTGCGAAACGTTCAGCGGGGCCTGCATGTTAGAGTGGGGTGCTGCGGATTTTTTTTTGTCAGCTCCCCCAAACGTTTTTGCTCATTACGCCACTGCCCCTGAGTACAGTGAAGCGGTTAAACTCCCCGAACCTCTTTAATCAATTCAAATTTTTAAGAAGAAGGTATTGATTAAAGCTACATCCAGTTAGATGTCCATCATTTTGTGAGCGTGAAATCAACTCGGAAAACATATAATTGCAGCTGCACAAATCCACATTAATTTGTTACTCGTGCTCACAAGTAGCGGATAAGAATTCGGAAGGGGGGCACCAGTCTGAACATGTTGTGAAATAACTACCCCTATACAAAGTATAACAATAACAAAAGGCTATCAGCCTATACCATAATTCTTCTCCCCTTCTTTTGTGTTCGCTTTGGGGGGGGGGGCGTACCCCCCGGTTCCCCTGGGTTCGCCTTTGCGCATCCAACATTAAACGCACAAGGTGCCTACAAGGTGTTATGGTTGCCCAAGTTTCAACTTAAACTCTAATGCACTGAAGGTCTTGGATGTTAAGTTTGATGTATAATACTTCAATAAAGAAAAAAGAGCCTTTAATAATGACGTGGTACACGGCCGCCAAAAAATAGGCAAACCGCTGCATTTTTTCTTTTTCATGTTTAAATGAATGACTTTGGCGTGTATTCACCGAGCTCTGTGTTTAGATACCTACGGCATGATAAAACGTCATATCCACACGAGGGTTTAGTCGCGTGTGTGTGTTTACTCAGTAAAATGATGTATTTCATATATTCTCTATCTTAGGCGTGATATTTTGCAGAACATAAGTGAAAGATTGTTGCATGGTTCCTACTTTTAACCAAAAAAGTGGAGCCGTGGATTCTTAAATAACAAAGAACACTCTTCAATATGACATGTCTGCTTCATATTGATGCGTTTTGTAATAATTAATCACATTATAACTTTAAGTGTGTAAAATAAAATAATGTGACTATATTCACGTAAATAATATGAAATCATATTTTTGTACTGTATATTTTCGGAATATTTTGTTGTTCCGGTGATTCCGAAAATTTTCTTCAGGGGTCTAAATATTGCAGTCTTCCATATTCCATATTCCATCTTACATATTTTTAGAGGGGTAGTCCACTCTGATATTAAATTAGTATTTGATAAAAGCAGAAAAATGAGAGAAACAAATAAGTGAAATTTTATTTTTTTAATCCGATTAAAAGTAGGAAAGTTATGGATTTTGAAGTTGTCATCAGTGAAACACAAATTGGCAACACTGTGACGTATCTTGCGAGATCCTCTCCAATGTCCTCTGTACATACAATTTCATAGTTAATAATGACGGAATAGATTTATTTTCATACAGGGTTGTATACAAAAAACACATATGCAATGATTATATTTAGGGTGAATTCATGTAATTTTCTCAAGAGCAAAATATGTATTTTGTAAAAGTGTTTTTCAATAGTACAGGGCGAATGGGAGGGGACCTCGCAAGATACGTCACCATAGATGTAAATTTGTGTTTTATTGATCGCACCGTCAACAAATCATAACTTTCTTATAAGTCTAATTGGATTTCACTAAAATTCTGTGATCTGTGTCTTCCATTTTTCTGCTTCTATTAAAACCAACGTAATATCAGGGTGGACCTCCCCTTTGATGATTATGTACTATTATTATTATTCATCCTTTCTTTTCTTCAAAATGTAATTAAAGGGAAAGTCCACCCCAGGATTTTCTTTAGCTGACGATATAGACCTAATAATACCATGAAGAATGATACAAGTCTCATTAAAATCCATGATCACATAACGAAGATATATCGACTTTTTTATCGAAAATCAGCCGCCCCCCAAATGCAAATGCGTTACATGGGCATGAAACGATTGTGACGTATGTTGCGAGCTGCCTTCTTATTTCGGAGACATTCACTTTCGCTTTCACTTTCATTCATGATTCGTCGTGTCAGTGCGATAACAGTGTACCGCGAGCGAAAGTGAATGTCTGCGAAATAAGAAGGCAGCTCGCAACATACGTCACAATTTCGATACTATCGGTTATTTTTTGGCGATCGTTTTTTGCCCATGTAACGCATTTGCATTTGGGGGGCGGCTGATTTTCGATAAAAAAGTCGATATATCTTCGTTATGTGATCATGGATTTTAATGAGACTTGTATCATTCTTCATGGTATTATTAGGTCTATATCGTCAGCTAAAAAAAATCCTGGGGTGGACTTTCCCTTTAAATGCAAGTAGGTTTAGTTTATATACACTTTGAGGCTGTGCGTTTATATTCGAAATTGTCTTTTTTACCCAAAATTATATTTCGGTACTGATTTTGTAATAAGTTCGGATTTTTTCCAGACCTTGCTTTATATTTAAACTTGGCTTTATTATTCACCAAGTGATCAACATTGTTTTAGCATAAAATGACAATTTTTTAAACGGAATGAAGCCATGATTTTGTTTGTATATACGGTAATCATGTTTGATAAAGCTTCCAATGAGAAAAATGACACTAGTTTGTATTCGTTTTTGTTTGTTAATTTGTATGATTGGATTTGATTTTGTTGCTTTTGATGTTTTATTTAACCTGCGATGTGTGGAACTTCATTTAGTCATGTTAACAAAAACAATCAACAACCATAAATCATGATACCATATTGAATTGTGAAAAAGAAAAGGAATAACAGATTGGATTATGAGATTATCGCAAGTTTGTTTGAACGAAATCGGATAACCGAGAAGTTCATAAGCTCAAATACATGTTATATATTTTGTTGAATCCAACCTTCGTATGAAGTTGAATCGAGTGAGAAGAACACAAATCACAGAAACCACAGAAAGTAAGGTGACTGTCAGAGACTGGCGAAAGCTTGAATCGGACAAGCACCTAAAGCAATCAAGTATGATATAATGGTATGGCGTTCCGGACACCTACCCCTTGGACAACCACCCCTAGGATAACCACCCTCAAGGACAACAACACCCTAGGACAACTACCCCTATATAGGACAACTACCCCCAGACAGCTACCCCCTAGGATAGTTGTCCTAGAGGATGGTTGTCGTAGGGGGTAGTTGTCCGGGGTAGTTGTCCTGGGGTGGTCGTCTGGGGGTAGTTGTCTGGGGGTAGATGTCCTAGGGGGTAGATGTCCTAGGGGGTAGTTGTCTTGGGGTAGTTGTCCGGGGGTAGTTGTCTATAGGGGGTAGTCGTCGTCCTAAAGGGTAGTCGCCTTAGGGGGTAGTTGTCCTAGAGGGTGGTTATCCGATGGGTGGTTGTCCAGGGGGTAGGTCATGGTAGCCAGATGGCCGAATTGCAATATTTGGTATATTGCGTAAAAACAGAAATAATTGTACAAACGTAAATAAACTACAGTAAACTTATCCAGCAAATCGTATAAAGAGATAACACACAGTGACTGAATTTTGTTTAAAAATGAGTCAGTTTAATATACACCTACATATAAATGAATACAGTTCGATAAACAGGTAACAATTGGTTAAATCTATTCCACAATCATAGAGGAAAAGATCGTTCGAAACAAGAGAGAAGAGTCGGGAAAAAGGGCTGGAGGGAAGTTTTAAAAAAGAGAGGTAGGGAGAGAAAAACAGACAACACAGGGTATACAGGAAAAGTATGAAAGAGAGAAACCCGAGAGAAACAAAGAGAAAGGGAGAGAGAAAGAGAGATAAAGGGAGAGATAGAGAGAGATATAAGACAATGCTGAGGATGAGAATGCATAGGGGACATGACTAAAATAAGTTTCAAAGTTATCACAGTTTGAAAGCTGACATCGTTACATTTTGTGAATCTCTAATCGGTGAATGTTGATCATTATAGACTAAAATAGGAAAACGTTTCCTATATGTTGTACATAAAATATATCACAAATGGTTTCACGAATATCACAAATACATTCACCAGTTACATTGTAACTTGTCCCTCGGGAATGTAATAACTATGGATTGTAAAACCGTGGAAGAGGGGGGAGGGGGAGGGTACAGGGGCGGATCTAGCTTTTTGCTAAGGGGGGGGTTTGACCAAAATAATGACGATGCGGAGCATCGTCCACGAGCCGCGAAGCGGCGAGCCGATTTTTTTGGGGGTGTTTATTTGAACCCCGTAAGTGATGTTTTCCTGGCATCTATTAACACAATGGAGACCATAAAAAGCAGTGCATGATAACGTCTTTTTAAATCAAGTAACAGTTTAATACACAGTTATATCCAAAGTTATCATGTGTTTGGTTAAGTTACCAGATGAGTTGAATATCTTCTCACAATATTTGCACTTGAAAGGGTTTCTCTCCAGCGTGCGTTCTTTTTTCTTTCTTTTTTTCTTTTTTTTTCCCTTTTTTTTTTTTTTTTTTTTTTTTGGGCCGCCCAAGGGGGGGGGGGGGTTTAAACCCCCTAAACCCCCCCCGTAGATCCGCGCCTGGGGTATAAGGAATTCTTGCCCCACTCGTATATTCTTCAGAGTAATACCTCAACCATATTCTCGCTAAATTACAAATCCCATATGCAAAAATAATTGAAATCAGGTGTATGGTTTGGAGGCTTCGGTCGCACAACCAGGGGCGTCGCCAAAGGGGGGGTGTGGGGGGTGCGACACCCCCACTTGTCAGGATATTGTCGGTAAAATTGCGCTGCCGTTGGGAAAAAAAGAGAAAAGGGGGAGGGGAAAAAAAAAGAGGGAAAGGGAAAGAAAAGAAAAAAAGAAAAGGAAAAGAAAAGAAAGAAAGGAAAAAAAAGGAAAGAAAGGAAAAGAAAGGAAAGAAAAGAGAAGAAAGAAAAAGAAAAAGAGGGAGGAGAGGAAAGAAAGAAAAAATAAATAAAAGAAGCAAAAGAAAAAAAAAGAGTAAAAGGGAAAGAAAAGAAAACGGGGTGAAAAGGAGGAGAGAGGGGGAGGTAAGAGCCTGAGAGAGGAGGAGTGGGAGTAAAAAAGAGAAGGGGGTTGTTGGGTGGAGTCGTCTCGTCGAGGGAGCAAGAAAGACACGGGTAAATATGTTGCTGTGTCGGGTCAGCTGTGTCGGTATTCTTGCTCGATCCTCGTGTTCTATATAAATGCAGGAGTTTGAAGTCGGTGAGATGTATATTGTCGGTCGGCCGACAAGTTTTTTTCGCTACGAACTGTGACTTTTTATCCGCTGTGACGACTTCGAGAGTGACTACAACTACACTACTTGTATTTTCTCGAAGTTTCACTTTCCTATAATATCAGCTAAAGAAATCAGAATTTTAAAATTGGGGGGAAACTAAATTCAAACAAGGTTAAGAGTCAACAACGGTACGACGAATCGTCTTCCTTTCTCTATATTGTGATGAAACGCCAAAATTCCGCGCTTTGCGCGGAAGAGGAAAACTTAATTTAGACGAGTTGAGAACGGTACAACGAATCGTCTTCTTTCTCTAATAATTTAAGGAAACGTCAAAGCTTGCGCGCTTCGCGCGAGAGGGGGAAACTGAATTCAGACAAATAGGGCTTATTAAGAGTTGAAAACGGTACAACGAATCCTCTTCTTTCTCTAATAATGAAAGGAAACGTCAGAGCTTCCGCGCTTCGCGCGAGAGAGGGAAACTGAATTCAAATGAATAGGGCTTTGTAAGAGTCGAAAATGGTACGACGAATCGTCTTCCTTTCTCTATATTGTGATGAAACGCCAAAAATTCCGCGCTTCGCGCGAAGGGGAAAACTTAGACGAGTCGAGAACGGTACAAAGAATCGTAATTTACTTTCTCTAATAATTCAAGGAAACGTAAAAGCTTCCGCGCTTCGCGCGAAGGGGAAAACTTAGATGAGTCGACAACGGTACGACGAATCGTAATTTTCTTTCTCTAATAATTTAAGGAAACGTCAAAGCTTCCGCGCTTCGCGCGAGAGGGGGAACTGATTTCAGACAAATAGGGCTTATTAAGAGTTAAAAACGGTACAACGAATCCTCTTCTTCCTCTAATAATTTAAAGAAACGTCAGTGCTTCCGCGCTTCGCGCGAGAGAGGGAAACTGAATTCAGATGAATAGGGCTTTGTAAGAGTCGAAAACGGTACGACGAATCGTCTTCCTTTCTCTATATTGTGATGAAACGCCAAAATTCCGCGCTTTGCGCGGAAGAGGAAAACTTAATTTAGACGAGTTGAGAACGGTACAACGAATCGTCTTCTTTCTCTAATAATTTAAGGAAACGTCAAAGCTTGCGCGCTTCGCGCGAGAGGGGGAAACTGAATTCAGACAAATAGGGCTTATTAAGAGTTGAAAACGGTACAACGAATCCTCTTCTTTCTCTAATAATGAAAGGAAACGTCAGAGCTTCCGCGCTTCGCGCGAGAGAGGGAAACTGAATTCAAAATGAATACGGCTTTGTAAGAGTCGAAAACGGTACGACGAATCGTCTTCCTTTCTCTATATTGTGATAAAACGCCAAAAATTCCGCGCTTCGCGCGAAGGGGAAAACTTAGACGAGTCGAGAACGGTACAAAGAATCGTAATTTACTTTCTCTAATAATTCAAGGAAACGTAAAAGCTTCCGCGCTTCGCGCGAAGGGGAAAACTTAGATGAGTCGACAACGGTACGACGAATCGTAATTTTCTTTCTCTAATAATTTAAGGAAACGTCAAAGCTTCCGCGCTTCGCGCGAGAGGGGGGAACTGATTTCAGACAAATAGGGCTTATTAAGAGTTAAAAACGGTACAACGAATCCTCTTCTTCCTCTAATAATTTAAAGAAACGTCAGAGCTTCCGCGCTTCGCGCGAGAGAGGGAAACTGAATTCAGATGAATAGGGCTTTGTAAGAGTCGATAACGGTACGACGAATCGTCTTCCTTTCTCTATATTGTGATGAAACGCCAAAAATTCAGCGCTTCGCGTGAAGGGGAAAACTAAGACGAGTCGAGAACGGTACAAAGAATCGTAATTTACTTTCTCTAATAATTTAAGGAAACGTCAAAGCTTCCGCGCTTCGCGCGATAGGGGGAAACTGAATTTAGACAATTAGGGCTTATTATGAGTCCGAAAACGGTACAACGAATCGTCTTCTTTCTCTAATATTTCAAACAAAACTTCCGCGCTTCGCGTGGGAGGGGGAAGCTTAATTCAGACAAAGATTAAGAGTCGAGCACGGTTCAACGAATCGTCTACTTTCTCTAATAATTAAATTAAACGTCAAAAACTTCCGCGCTTCGCGCGGAGGGGGTGAACTGAATTCAGATAAGGATTAAGAGTCGAGAACATTTCACCGAATCGTCTGCTTTTTCTTATATTTGAATGAAACGTCAAATCTTCCGCGCTTCGCGCGGGGGGAGGGGGAGAAACTGCATTCAGACAAGGATTAAGAGTGGAGCACGGTTCAAAGAATCACCTACTTTCTCTAATAATTTAATTAAACGCCAAAACTTCCGCGCGGGAGGGGGAGAAACTGAATTTAGACAAGGATTAACAATCTTATAATGAAACGTCAAAGCTTTCGCGCTTCGCGCGGGAGGGAGGGCAACTTCATTCAGACAAGGATTAACAGTCGAGAACGGTACAATAAATCGTCTTCTTTTCCTAATAATTTAAGGAAACGTCTAAGGTTCCGCGCTTCGCGCGGAAGGCCTTTCACCCACACCCCACTGATGAGCGCGATTCGCTTGCTCACTACCGCCCCTCCCTAAAATAAGATCCGTGCCTTCATTAAAATATATAGCTATGAATGCTGACTAAGTTGACGAAATAATTCGTATATTTGTGTCGTCGTGGAAATGACCATTTTCGCATACGCAAGTACGACAGATAGTCCATAGGAAAAACAATTTAGCCTTCGGCCCCGGGTTTATAGGGTTAAATGTGTAGATATTGGACATTTAATTTTGTCGGTAATTGGTGGCTAGTTTTGTCGGTAATCGTTGGCCTCTACACCCCCCCACTGAAAAAGGTCTAGCGACGCCCCTGCGCACAACCCCACCCCCTCCCCAGTCTTAACCAAATCCGAATACCCCCCCCCCCCCCCCCACTGTATATTTCAATATGCCCCCAAGGTATAGGTCTTATACATCTGTTCATGTAGTACATCAACTCCGATGGCCTCATGCCCCCATGCACACTCAGTATCCCCGCAATGACAGAACATAAGGAAACCAACTGTGTCCACTAATAAAATCAAAGTTCTTGCTTAATAGTACAACTTCAGGAAAGGTTGTTGTGTGCAGAAGCAAATGGGAGGTTTTTCATCGTCTTACCAATAGAGGGCGCAGTCAATTTTGTCATACGGTGAGTGATCAATTTTTTTTTTTTTTAAAGTTGACGCTGTCGTATAATTAGGTTACAATGAGATGGCGTGCTTTCGTTTTGGCCGACGGTAAAAAAAAACTGCGACTGTATCATCAGGCGTGCGAAGTATCCGTCCTGCGAATTACTTGTTTCGTTTTTCACGACTGCAACGAACATGATCACCTGATCATGGGGCGGAGTGACAAACGCCCAACATTAACATCTTAAAAAAACTTTCTTTAAAATACCATAATTAATCTGATTTCACTCAACATAACACGGGCCATTTTGCTTGCAGGAATTTGTAATATAAAAAGATAGAAACTTACAGAATGCATAGCTGAAGCCAGGCGCGGATCCAGGATTTCTTAATTTTTTTTTTTGCTCCCGAAAATTTAAAAATCGCGCCGGCCGAAAATTCGCTCAGTGAGGGGGGGGGGGGGGGGGGGGGGGGGGGGGGGTAGTGGGCACCTTTTTTTTTTTGGTCCTAGAAAAATTTAAAAATTTGCACTTCCTCCCCTTTAGCGCTAGGGGGGGGGGGGGGCCCAACCCCCCAAAAAGGTAAAAATCACGTGTTTTTACATGATATTTTTCTCAAGGGGGGGGGGGGGGGGATCCGCCAGTGGCTGAAGCTCTGTAATCTTGGTCAAAAATCGAATTTGCCTGCGAGAAAGTCAGTCGTACATGGGCCCTACAGCAAATTTGGCAGTACGTCGTCGCGTCTTCGGGGCGACGGTAAAACACCCCGAAAACCATTTTCACTGACCGATGAACCTCCAGTTACGAGCATGCGCAGACGGGTCCAATACCTAGCATTACCCTATTGCCTGCTCCGTCGTCGCCCAAAACGAAAGCACATGTACTACCTCAGTCACACAAACGATACCGACACCAGACCGAACAAACAATTACATAACCACGAATGGCCAAAATCACATTTTTTTACCAAAAGGTTCTAATAACAACTAAATAGATTGTCAGAGGCTTCCCCGATAAAGTAACAACTAATGTTAGTAAACTTGATTCCATCCCCAGGGATTCTAGTATTCGTTGCAGGTGAATAAAATGGTAGTCATGATATGGAGTGAAATACAAATTAACAGATCTTTTCCAAATCGTTCTCAACACTTTCCGAAAGAGGGCGTAGTGATTTTTTTCAGACGGTGAGTGAGCAGATCTCTTCCTGAAGCTGTCGTATAAAAGCATATCAAGGTTTACTTCGCGACAATGTTTCTTCAAAGGAAGGGGTAGTGGCAGCAGCCTGAGTGGCAGGACTGGTCAGGGCTTTATTGGAGATAAGTGACGTCAATTTTTCTCTTGCCTGTTTTTCTTCTGATCCTTCATTTGGTTGGAGCAAGGAATCACTCAAAGCATGCTTGGTCAGGGGAAGGATTATGCTTTTTGATGGTGTGTACTGCGAGGGTGTTGAGGTCCTACCAAAGTCAATATCTGAAACTGTTGTCTTCCGTCGTTTGGGAGGATAAGGTAGGTTCTCAGAAGATGTGGTGTCTACGACCTGACCTGCATGTAGCGCTACGGAGATTGGCAGAGCCAATTTTTCATTACCTAGAAGGGAGGCATTCTGAGCCCTCCAGGCTCGGAACACTTCGAAGTTTGGACGTTGGCTATCTCCTGTGAGGTTTGTAGTACTACTTGCCAACTCGTTGGATAGCAGGATATCAAACCCGGTGGCATCCTGTAACAGCTGAAGCGGTTCTACACCTAGAAAACAGGTTCCAAATTCCTTGTACCTGTATAAGAATCGGCCTTTGCTTCCTAGGCGGAAAATCTGGACTGGACACTTTGCCGCGAAAGACACGGCAGATGCCTCTACTTCTGCAGGGGGTACTTTCTTTCTTAAGAAGCTCAACACGAGCACTCATGTCCTGGCACTCGATTGGGAGAAGCTCACCGACTTCATCCATAAAGGCATCAAGCTTGTTGTCTGAGATGATATTGACGAGCTCCACCATGTAACATTGTGTAAGGACTGTCTCCAGTTCTTTGTTGCAGGTGGATGTCGGAACTCCATTACTGTCTCGTTGGCAATAACCTAACGCAGGACACCTTGTACAAATTCTTGCAGTCGTGTAGCAGCTTGATAGCCTTCAAAGTGCCACAATCTTGAGGACTTTGCGGAGTGCTGCAAGAAACATAATCATCTCCACAATCAACATTTTGGGTTGGCTGAGGGAAAACAACTTGGTAGCTAGTCCCACGAACGCTCCTAAGCTTGCCATCTGCAGTTACAACTGCATGTGGAGATCCTTTGTCTACATTGTCCACAGATGGAAATGCACATGCGTCACGCTTCTTCCGCATGGTATGTAAGTCCGTCATTTTGGCAGCATTCTTATGGGCATCAAGGTTGTCCTTGACGATGCTATTCCCAACCTAATTGGGCAGCTTTAGACAAAACATGGTTGCTTGAAGTACTTTCAGGGTCCATCTTCTCTGGCACGGATGATGATGTTGATGTTGCTTCCGCTGTCTTATTAGTCAATTGTTCGTACAAGACAGTATGAAGCATGGATGTAACATCAGAGTCTTTCCACATCACCATGGTTCCATGTAACTTAATTCTGGATGTCACACATATCAGATGATGACCATATGCTATAATAAGGTCAAGCATCATCGACTCGTTTGCCTTCAAATTTGGCCCAAGTTCTTGTGTCCGGCATTCACTTTCAGTTTCTTGCCAGTATTGTTGGTACTTCTTCTGGATTTCTTTCAGCAAAACTGCTCTGTTGTTCAGGAACTGTTGACCAGCGAATACAACAGCTTTAGCTGATGCATAGGTCTCCAAGTCCTCATCCTTTGCCGTTTCTGCTATCTCTTCATAAGAAGTGACAATTTCCTTTAGATCTTGATTCGTTGAGGCAGTCTTCAGTTTCTGGTGACGAAAAATCTCTCGCTTACACTGATTGTAGCATACAGGACATATAACACTATTGACCGTCAGACAGGAATGAATTCCAATTTCTTTATTGAATTCATTTATGACATCTGGCTTTGGACACTTTCTTTTTATTCCGTGGATCAAAAAGTTGGCATTTGCTGCACCTTACTTTCCTGGAGTCAACCAGCTTCCTGTAATGGCCTTGACACAGCGAAAGTGAAGATGGGACCTCTGTTTGAGTCGCTTCCCGGAGATTAAATGTCGCGACAACTAGAGACCACTCTCCTTGTGTTTCTGTGCAGCTATCTTCTTCGCAAAGTTGATACCTCGAAAGAAAGCAGGGAGGACGCTGCTTCTTCCTTGATTTCTGGACATGTCCGTTCATAGCCCGCCGAATTTGACTACGATATCTGTCACATAGGCAGCAATCATTACCGAGACCAAAGTCTTTCAGAAGAGTGTCTTTATCATTCTCCTCCCAGTTCACAATATGAAAAAAAGATTTAAGCTCAACCTCCGCCTTTTTTCCACAGTATGTACATTCAGAGCATTTCCTGCACGGATGGGCGATGCGAGCAAGCAAATGACGCCCCATGATGTCATCAGCCTGAACTCCTACACACAAGTAAACATATAACTATCTTCTTAAAGCCTATCTTCACTAGTTTGGCCAGGGGGATTAGACCTCCCTTTTTATCTCATCAAATCAGCTCTCAATTAACATAAGAAAAAGGGGATCGTGGGGGATCAACAGGTATTGCTTAGGCAGTGTTGGCTATATAGAGGGCGCAAGTAGCTACAAGTAGTGCAGTCCCGCTTTAAAGACATTGGTTGGTAAGAATAACCTCAAAGGGATTGGGTATCTTTGCTATTCATGATTTAGTTTTACACCACTCTCGGACTCCTTCACCATAAAATCACCATCCAAACTGAAGAACACTGGTAGCCAATGCTGACTTAAAGGGAGCGCCATTCTGCAATAAAATAGAAGAACAAAAAATAATGAATTGAAATTCAAATATATTATTAAAGGTACTATGTCCCATTTGCAGGCCAAACAAATGAAAAAGTTAAATTCCAACTGCGTTTGAAAGATAATACTAATTTAGAACTTCCCTAAAAAAGGTGGGGCTTGAAAATGTCTTCAAGTGGGAAAATAACGACTATTAGATGTCAAATCGACTTTAGGGCTATAGAGCCCAAAAGTAATAGTCTTGATTTTCAGACAATTGTACCGAATGGTCATACATTTTATGCTGCGCAAAGATTCAATCAGTTTAATCTTGCCCATCACAAGAAGTGGGTTATTGATGTAGACAAATGCTCATGTACCCATTACAACTCTTTTCATGTATGTTATTACCAAAGAAGAAAAAAAAGCCAGTCAGTCACTTAATAGTGTCTGACAGTAAAGTCTAGCAAGTAAACAGGTTTCCTTGCATAATTTGAATATGAGGACACTGCTAACGTTTAAATTTCACAGATAGGACATACATGACATATTCATAATTCCTGCAAAGTTCTACAGAATTTGAGGTTGGCTGCAAAAGGGACATAGTACCTTTAAGCAAATAAAGAAGAAAAAAGTGAATTGAACAGGATTTATTTTTCACATTTATGTGACTACATTATTATCAACTCTAACATTAGACTGCATAACTTACTGAAATTAATCTAACACAGACATTAACAAAGTATTATATGATCAGGACCCAGATTACAGAAAGAACTTCAAAAATGACCTCAAATGGATCTCACAGAGTTAGGCATCATAAATGATAATTGGGTCAAATTTGGTCTACATGCATGATAAACTTCAAGACAGTGTGTCTTTCAGCAGTGGCGCAATGAGCCGATTTTGAAGGGGGTTAATCGAGCTGAAGTTTTGGATACGGTGCCTGATTTCTTGACAAAAATGAAAGCGAGCGAGAAAGAAAGAAGAAAAAAGATTTTTATTTTTATTTTTATTTTAAATAAATAATTCTGTCACGGATTTGGTAGGTAATTTGATTTCAATTAGTCTTATTCTAAGAAAAAAGAGGTTACTACCAGAATGACCTATGAAAGGAGGTCCAATCAGGTAGATATTTGAAGAAATTTAATGAAAATTATGATGTTGAAAAATACAATACAATTATGTGGATTAAACCCCCAAAATGCCCTTTTCGTGAAAAAATTGGGGTTGTTTCAATGTACAATGAGGTCAAGTTCAGCAATAACAGAAGCATTTAGCAATAGCAAAGTATTAAAGGTATAGACCAGTTTTGGAAACGCCCCCCTCTCAAAAAATGAAATGGAAGCTCTTATTACCAACCATGTGAAAGAATATGTTTTGACTAAACCTCTGAAGGCAATATTTTAACAATATTGCACCCAAAACCCTTCAACCGCAATTTTAACACTACCGGTCTTTATCTTTAAGATCTGGAAATGATTGTGTCCACATTCATCAGAGTGAACATAAAATTACTTTAGGAATATAAGATCTAAAGCTCCTGATGACTTACATGTACATCTTACATGTTTAATAAAACAAGTCTCTCCTTTATTTTGATTGTTGGACACTGGATTGAAAAAAAGTAGTGTCACCAGGTATTGTTAGAGAAATTTTAAAGAGAAGGTTGAGTTCTGGGAAGAGGTGAAATATAATTTGTGAGCGTAATCATTGTTATTATGCAAGTGTGGAAGAACATCAGATGAAACATGTTCCCTTAAAAGAATGGCTCTTCAAATGCCTTCATATTCTAAATATGGCATGTAACATCGTAAAAATCCAGGGACGGATTTTTTCGCCACGTGTTAGTGTAGTCCCATATACATCTTTCTGTGTACAGTGCTTGTAACTTTACCAAGACTTGGCCAAATTTCTTATCATTTTGATGATTCTAGAACCTTGTAATACATACAAATACTTATATGCTAGATGATCAACCTTTTCTGATCAATTCCACACCGTTTCTTTCACAATGCAATCGCATGACCAGAACTCAACTTTATCTTTAAAACAAATGGTACATGTTGTTTCTCAAAAAGAATTGACATCACCAAGGATCATTGCCTTTACTTCAGTGGTGATGAAAAACTTCCTACAACACATAACAGTACATCGTACCTAGTGGCATGAAGAAAAATCTGCTTGGGCACTATCAAAAGGTTGGGGAACACTCCACAGGGCCATGGTGGGTTGTAACATCTGTGATAGTTTTGAAGATTGACCCGACGGCTTCAGTACTGAATGACAGAAAGGAAAAATATTTTAAGCAATTATTGAAAATTACATGTATGTGTTGATCAAGTCATGAGGTGTAAACCTTCTATAACTTTGATTTCAGAAATTCTAACGAAATATTAGATCAACATATTTAATATTGTTTCTGACAAAATGAATAGGAAATACAAATTAAAATGTATGACAGGACAAGAGAACTAGTAGTACAGTCACCTAGTTAAACAAAATTGCTGATTCTGCTTTGTCTTTGAGTTGACACAATTGTGATCTATTGCAAATCTCTGGCAAGAGAAATTTTCTGATACCAGTAAGCGAAAAAAAAGGAAGCCTTTTCAGCTTTCTTTGTACAGTCAAACCTGTCTACAGCGACCGCCCAAGGGAAACACAAAAAGTGGTCTTTGTAGACAGGTGGTCTTTGTAGACAGGTTCCTTTAGTACATGTTATAATGAGAAACCATTTTCAAGGGTAACAAAAAATGTGCTTGTTGTAGACAGGTGTTAACTAAAGCAGGTTTGACTGTAGTATTTAGACTGCAGTGTTTTTTTTTTACACAAAGCAGGAAGTTTGGCTTGAGCTTTGAGGAATATGGGCATTTTTTTAATGCTCAGCTGGAGAGCCAAAGGAAGGGCATGGTGGCGGGAGTCTCCATCCATGACGTTATCGGAACGGCAGGAGAATTATTGCCATGGCTTGAGGCTCCCGCCAAATATTAAGGGAGGGTTGACAGCCTGTCTTACCCACTCCAGCGTTAATAGAAAAGAAACAATTTTGAATTCAAGAATTTCCACATGAAAAATACACATACACATACATCAAGTTAGCCTGGCAATACTCGGCTCGGCTCGGCAGCAGCCGCCAGTTTCAGCATTTTTAAATGCTCGATCAATGTGTATGCATTAGATGATTAGGACAGCTGCCAAGTTGAAAAGTGGAGCTGGAGGTTAATTCAGATGAGCACAAGACAACAAGAAGGTTCTATAAATATATGGCCCTGGCCCCTGCCTACATATTTCATATGAAAGAAAGTGAAGAATAAAAAATAAAAAATTGTACTGGATTTAAAGTGAAAGCAGGTAGGTTGAGTACTAAAACTACTAATGCCTATGGCATCGTCATTAATAAAGTTTAACTTTTAAAATAGGAATTAGGATGAGGTGTCTTCTAATACTACAGCTGCACACACGTGTTCATGTACACGTCACAAGGATCTAGATATATATCCCGGCCCCCCCACTTAGTGTTATTTAGGGTACGCGTATGCTTGTACCCTCTTTTTGAAAAGACCCCCTATCTGAGTACTGCCAACATTTCCGAACCCCCCTTTCGCGGGCTTTTCACGGGCTTTTCCTGCCTTGGAGACCCCCCTAAATCCGGAACACTGCTCAATGTACCCCCTTAATCCGGAACACTGCTCAATGTACCCCCCTATCTCAGGACATGCAGACACCTCCCCCCCCCCCCCCCCCCTCCCTCTCATCTCAGATAAAGTTGTCATTACTGGTTGGCACTTCTTCAAGTTCTTCTTCTTGATCATTTTGAAGCACAATTCTTTTTAGGGCTTCAATATTACACCATATCACAGACACTGATAACATGTAGGGCCTTGCATCTCAGACTACATTGTTAAAGTCACTGAGTAGTCGGCTCTCATGGGGAATTCTACACCGTTCGGGTGTTTACCCAATAACAGGTGTTGTCAATCACCAGGGTTAGCCTTGAGTTTTATGACCATTGGACCTTATGTAATGCTTTGATTTGCCCGAAGACTCTCGAGCTCTCCGAGAGATTAGGGGGTAATTCTTGACTGGACTATGGGTTTGCTGTTTGCAAATTTGTACCCCCATTAATGGTATTTCCACCAAGTCTGGTGTCAGCGAATTATGGCCTTCTGCACATGGAAACTGGCGATCCAATCCCTTTAAACGATAGAAGTAACGCAGCTGTGTGTGAATTAGGGTAGCCTACACTTCAGTACAAAACTAAATAGGTCTAGATCCAAGTCCCACATATTCATTTTCATGGGTGTTGGAAAATGAGTTTGAAAGTGTTACTATTGCGATCAAACTACTCACCTGAACGTGCCACCCTGTGAGCCACAGGTAGACAGCCACAATATCCACAACGAGGAGACTGTGGGTCCTGCTCAAAGACGTCGCAATCATGACAATTTTGGCAGGGCCCACGCCTCATAACGTACCCCATCTTCATGCCCCGGCTTGATGCCGAGCCTAGCCCGATATACATGCTGAGGTGCAGCTAGCGGATGCGCCGTACAGACTATACGTTCTGTTGTTATCTCTCTCTCTCTCTCTCTCTCACACAGATTTTTAGAAGTCCGTACTGCCGCCGTACTGGGAAGGGAGTGCATGGGACTCAATGTTTTTACTCATGAAATAATCCTGAATGAGCTTTCAAAACTAGCAGGAATTTCTGAAATCTGATCGCGGGGTTTCATCAATTTTTCTATGTTCAACTTCAAGATATTTTATAACCCCCTTTTTTAATTACAAAGAGATGAGAGAAAAACACCCCCTTTTTAAAGAAATCTCCGGGTGAAAGTCAAATACACCCCCTTTTTTTACATTTCTCGGGCCGGACTTTGTTGCACGAAAAGTACCCCTTTACCGGACATTTTGGCAACACGCATGCGGTCATTTTGAAACCTGAGTGGGGGGGCCGGGATATATATATGCACTTGACTTAACTCTTGGCATTGCCTAGACCAAACATGTCCGTCCCTTTTGTTCGTTCGCCTCTAATTTGGGTAGGGTCGGCTCCTCTCAGAGGCAAATGAATGAAAGAGACAGAAATGGTCGGTCTAGACAATGTCGAGACTCGTGAATCATTGCTATTTAATATTAAGGTCACCTCACTTACTGCAGCTATACAAATGCAAGCATGATTTATACTTTAAACAAACAGAACTATGTTATTCTTGGCTTATTTTTCCTGATTGAGGTGTCATATATATCATCTAAGCTAGGGCAGAAAATGAACTTTCTAGAAATGTGATTTTCTCTTTGAAATTCAGATACCGTCCGCCAAATGAGTTTTTTGTACCCTCGATATGCATCATACAAGTTGCATCAAATGAAAGAGGATCTAACTCTAACTTAAGTCTAATTAGATTTAGTCTAGACGAAATTTTCTGTCTCTTTCATTCGTTAAGCCTCTTATTTGGGTAGGGTCGGCTCCTAAGAGAGGAGCCGACCCTACCCAAATAAAAGAGACAGAAAATTCGGTCTAGATTTAGTCTAGCTTTACAAATAACTTTGGCTTTGGTCACTTGGCCTTGGTGAAGTACATAATCTAACCCTGGCCTGAGTAGATACCGACCCTGGATACCGACGCAACCGAAACAGAAATGTGTCATTCATTACCAAGAAGACACCCTACGAGAAGGAAGAAAATGAAATTGAACTGGAAGCCGGACTGCTGAGAACACAGCATTCTTCCAGAATCTCGGGTAAAGGTAAAGGTAAATTAATTATTATAATTGTGATTATAAGTTATGATGAAACATCAATAATTCTCGGTTTCGTTTTTTTCTGAAACGCACTGTTACTCACTAAGTTACTGTAGATCTAGGTCTATATTCTAGTGAGTCACTAGCAGCCAGCAGCTAGCAGCAACCAGCCAGGCATTTAACTCCAGGGAGCTCCCCCTCGCCCTCGGGGGCGGAGATCCCTGGAGTTACCAGGCATTACGACTGACAAATTCGACGCAGAATTGCCAGTTTTTTTAGCAAAACGAATAGCTATTTGTCATGATAGTGCGTGGAAAATGAATATCAAACATCAATTTATGGAAAAAATTTGCTTGATGAAAATGCGCCTCACCTTTCTTTAGAAGATTTTACAGAGATTCACTAAAGTAGATCTACTCCGCTCGGCTGAAATGCATCGAAAACAAGGAAGTGTTTCAAAACGTACCGTACAGCCCATTGAAACACGTGTGATTGTTGTTGTTGGGTTACGTTTATTGGCCATCGATTTAGATGGTTGGTTGGTTGGTTCTTTGTTTTAGATGGCGCTCTTCAATCTCAAAGATTATTTGCGCCAGTCAATTTCGTGTATAGCTTTGGCGTGGGCTTCGGAAATCAAGCCCACGAGCGACTTTCCTTGGTGAAATGAAATTAATAGTGATATGGTTTTATAAAAAAAAAAAAAAAAAAAAAAAAAAAAATTAGATGATTTCCGCCAGGCTTTGGTGTGAGAGGGCGTCCTGCTCTCTCTTCTGCAGCTCTACGTTTCTGTGATTCTGATACTTGCCCAGTAAGTGTAGGCCCTAGTTGAGTTTGTATAAATATTGCGTGCATGACATTTCACAAAATCTTGTATGAACTTAAAAAAATTGATACTATTTTCTGAATATTATAATTATAATTATTGATTCTTTTTCATGATTTAACTGAAAAAATAATTTAGTGCATCCACACAAAAACATATTATTATCAATATAACTTGGATGCTGGTGTGAGGAATATTATGAATGTAAAGAAAACAATTAGTGGATAGTGAGGCGATGACGTCACAGCCTCATATGTCATGAGTGAGTTGCCAATTTGACTTGTGATTTTCAAAGTTTTTCATGTCATTGGAAATTCATAACTTTCTTATTAATTATCCGATTTTGCGCGGGGGAACTTGATTCAAACAAGGATTAAGAGTCGAGAATGGTACATAGAATCGTCTACTTTCTTTAATAATCTAATGAAACGTCAGAGCTTCCGCGCTACGCGCGCGGGGGAACTTGATTCAAACAAGGATTAAGAGTCGAGAATGGTACATCGAATCGTCTTCTTTCTTTAATAATAAAATGAAACGTCAGAGCTACCGCGCTACGCGCGGAGGAAGGGGAATTTGATTCAAACAAGGATTAAGAGTCGAGAACGGTCCAACGAATCGTCTTCTTTCTCTAATAATTTAGTGAAACGTCAAAGCTTCCGCGCTTTGCGCGGGGGGGGGGGAGGGGAACTCTCCCTCCCTGCAGGCCCAACCCCCTAGGAACCGCGCTTCGCGTGCTCACTACCGCCCCCCTAAAATTAAATCCTGGCTACGCGCTTGGGAGGGGTGCAACTTGCCACACTCTTCTACCACTTTGGTTGCTTTGATCCATTGCCGAAAATATTTTGGCACCTATCATCCCCCCCAACCACGGATACAAATCGACACCCTTGCTTAGTACGCCACGTTATCAAGAAAATGGCGATGCTCATGTCGTTCTGAGAAACTGTACATTATTCTTGTTTATGCCTCTCAAGCACTTTGGTGGGGAATCTACAGATTAACGGGCAAGAATATACTAAATCTCTCAGAATAAGTAAAGTTATTTCTTGGAGTGAGGTTCCTTTAATCAATTTCTATTTTTATAAGACTGGTATTCAGTTTTATTGATGCTATTTGTATAAAACTTTTCCAGATTTTTAACAATCAATGTAGGCTCTATATTTTATCTGCATACAAATATTGATGATTGTAGTTATACAACACTGTTATTAATTGTTTATATTTGCCATGTAATTTAAATTTCATTGTTCATTTTTATCTTGTTTATAATGTATACTATGTGCAATTCAACCTATGGCTGCAAATCATGTTGTTTAATAAACCATTTTGTTATTGATGATTGAATGGTTAAAGATGATGGTGATGATTGCGATGAGGATGCTGATGATGAAGATGATGTTGTTGTTGTTTTTAATGATGACCAAAAACAATGTTGATAATGTTCACTTATATTGAATTGCTTCTCGGATTTGTAAGAATAATTATTATGTTTTCACTATCGAAAGCGGCACGAAAATCTCACGAAAAATTGTTATAACTTTACAATGTTTGTAAACATGTAAATTCGTATGTACCTGTTTTCTCCAGCCAGTAACCTTGTAGATTCGCATTTCATTTTTCCGACTAGATCGATGCATGCCTCACCACCCCCCCCCCCCCCCCCCCCCCCTCTTCCTCTCCCCTCAGAGGCCTGAATCACGCTAGGAAAGTATTGCCAAGAACCGCACTTTTACAAGAAAACGGTTTATCACTAGCAATCACAGAACTCTAAAAATACATGTACGTCATTTCTGTTCTGTGCTCGCATTGCCTCGCAATACATCAAATTCAACGTATCAAAGTTCGATTTTCAAGAGGTCATGATATATGAAGCCTGTAAGAATCCGGAACTACCAAATGACGGAAAATTGTCCACATAAAATAGTAAAAACGCGATGAACCGCGCAAAGTCGACAATAGAACATCATTATTTGCACTAGTCACATTTTATTGGTTCAAACGGGTTATATTTGCAGCTGCAAATCATATTCATTCCCGCACTGAGTTGCAACGGAGATATACTGCACGGCGCGTGACTTCCTCTTAGAAAGGATCTAGTACATAATAATTCATCTGATATTTTGAACAGATCTCTAAAGGTAAGAATGTGCTCTTTTTGCTCTCCCGTTGTCATTGTTTCTTAGATGTATTTTTGAAAATTCTATCATCAGCATTATATTACTGAAAGCATTTGCTGCTACAGTAGTATCATACACCATTATGTTCTCACATATCACATCAGCATGGTGTTACATGCAGATTGAGATTTTTAAAATCTGTACATTTTGTTGACTTTGCGTCCCCCCCCCCTCTCTCTCTCTCTCTCTCTCTCTCTATCTCTCTCTCTTTGTCTGCCTGTCTCTCTCTCTCTCTCTTTCTCTCCGTCTCTCTCTCTCTCTCTCTCTTTACCCCCTTCTCTCTCTCTCTGTTTATCTCTGTCTCTGTCTCTCTCTCTCTCTCTCTCTAATCTATCTCTCTCTAATCTCTCTAATCTCTCTCTCTCTCTCTCTCTCTCTCTCTCTCTCCCATTTGAAGTGAATTGATAAGGTTTATTGAAAGTCACAATTAAAACCTGATACATCTTGAATTTACAAATAAAACTGTAACATATAAAATACATGTAAATAGTACGGGGTAAATTAGGCAAATATAAGATTAATATTCAGTAGTTGCATTGATATGATAAAAGCAATAAGAATTAGAAGAGTTAATGAAGATAAAGAAAAAGGAGGAGAAAATTAAAATAAAATTGAAAGAAAGCAACAAACAAACAAACAAGGTTGATAGTAAAATAGGGGTTTGCAATTTATGTTTCTTGAGAATGTGACATATTAAAGTTTACATCTAAAAGTATTCAACAAAGGCCCTAGTTTAATCAGTCCACCTTTCATTCCTGAGTTACGAAAAGCACAAAAAAACATCAAATTTCAAAGAGGTATTAATAATCAAGTTGTTAACTGTACTTGTACATGATTGTAGATTACTCTGTCAATTGGATATAAGGTGAATCAACATATTGAACATACTGGCTTTTCCTATATGATCTTGCAAAGAATGTCGCTTCAGAATTTATATCAAAAGGAAATATCAGTGTCAGCTATTTGTAAGGAAATGCATAGATACTATGGATGGAGAATTGTGGGTTGTTGAATTTTGACATCAAAATGAAATTCGGAATCTACCAGTGACAATGCGGCCATTATTACGTTTTTCCTTGACGTCATACAAGAGAAATCTCCCATTCAAAACCACAGGTGAAGCTGAATAGTCGAAACACTGTACACACATGTACCAACTACATGAATACAATGTATAATATTAACTAGGATGCTATTTCCAAGTTCAACTATAGGCTGTATTATGAGTGCTTAATACACCTTGAAATAAAGAATAGCCACAGTGACGTACATTGGAAGGCCCAATGCAAGTGCAGCTGAAAATGGGCTATCCAGCAAGGTTTCTCTGCGGTTGTTTTTTGTTCATTTTGTTGTACATTCTGAATGGTGTTGTGGGTTTTTTCTTCAATTAAATACCATATGATTTATCTTGCTAATGTTAACTGCATATTTTGTATTTTGATATTCGTTTATCCTTTTCATATATTCTTTTTATATGACGGAATGAGCACAAACAAACTTTATCTAATGCTTCAGTACCTACAGATAACAGATTTAGTTACATTGCCATTTGGGTCGTTATGATATATCTTAATATAGTTATATTCAACCAAAACATAAGGTAAGTTTTCTCAGTGACATTATTTAATATACCGTGTATAATTCTAGAAATATATCATGAGATTTGTTTAATCAAACAGTGAAGAACACAGAATTGTCTTACAACCATTTTTATAGATTTTGTTTTCATTATGAATTATGAGTGTTTTTTTTTAAAGGGCAGTTTTTAGCAGAAAAGGTGGTTTCATAATGCAATGCAAGGTTTACCTAAATATTCTCTTTTCAATTATTTCATTCTTGTTTTCATGTACAGCGCATAATTGTAATTTCATCAAACTGCATTAAACTTATTTTAAAGAGTCATACTTTTAAAAATGTTATTTAATGAATTTGAATTACAAATTATGTGCCTGCATAGGAACGGAATAATCCGGACAATATAGTTCACAACTAAATTATTCATACCTGTAATATCTGTAAAACTTTTAGAGACGGTATTCAGTATTCAGCGCTATACAAATCCAGATAATTATTATCATTATCACTCTCATCAAGTTCTGTAATTTTTCAAGTATGTGAAAAACGAATTTGTCCCAATTTGATTTTTGGGAGAATGTGACATAATTTTAAAGCTGACATCTAAAAGCATTCAATGCAGGCCCTTATTCAACCGGTCCACATTTCGGTCATGAGTTACTAAACACACACATACAAACTTCAATTTAACGAGGAGTATGGCGAATTTAGCTGCCGATTGTAAGTGTATACGTGCATGTATACGATGATGGTTTGTTTATGTTTTAATAAGTGCTATAATTAGAGGCTGTGACGTGCGACAGAAAGTTCTAAAAACATGTTTCAGTTAATGAGGAAATAAACACTCGTGTTCAAGGGTGTCGATTTGTATCCGTGGTTGGGGGGGGGGGGGGGATGATAGGTGCCAAAATATTTTCAGCAATGGATCAAAGCAACCAAGAGGTAGAAGCGTGTGGCAGGTTGCACCCCCTCCCCAAGCGCGTAGCCAGGATTTCATTATAGGGGGGGGGCGGTAGTGAGCACGCGAATCACTTACAGAGCGCGGTCTCTAGGAGGTTGGGTGCAGGGAAGGGGCAGTTTCCCCCCTCCCCCGCGAAGCGCGGAAGCTCTGACGTTTCATTAGATTATTAAAGAAAGAAGACGATTCGATGTACCATTCTCGACTCTTAATCCTCGTCTAAATTCAGTTCCCCCCCCCCTTCCGCGCAAAGCGCGGAAGCTTTCACGTTTCATTTAATTAATAGAGAAAGAAGACGATTCGTTGTCTCGTGTCCTTGTCTGAATTCAGTTTCCTCGCGCGTAAGCTTTGCATTTCAATAAATTATTACTCTTAATCCTTGTCAGAATTCATTTTCGCCCATCCCGCGCGAAGCGCGGAAGCTCTCACGTTTCATTAAGTTATTAGAGAAAGAAGACGATTCGTTGTATCGTGTCCTTGTCTGAAATCAGTTTCCCCCTACCGCGCAAAGCGCGGAAGCTTTGCCGTTTCACTAAATTATTAGAGAAAGAAGACGATTCTTTCTCCTTATCCCCGATCTAATCACCAATTCGTCACAGAGTTCATCTATGTTTACACTGTCCAGAATTGTTTGATGTGCATTAAATGCAGATCGCTACTTTTGCGCTTCGCGCTTAACATTTAGCTCGTTGCTTTTTAACGCTGCGGTTTTGCATTTGGCGCACTGCATTTCTATGATGCTGTTGATTGAACACATTGAATAGATTCATCAATTCCTGATGAAGACGTATGAGCGAGAATTCAATTTATTCTTGTCTCATATACGGTTGTCTCATTTACTTCGTATATATATATATATATATATATATATATGTATAATGAAAATGAGATAGCAAAATGTGTATATTGATGGTCATCTTGCGAGTAATAACCATTAACTACTCTCATCGGGCTCTCATCATTAATTTTTCTCTTCAATTTTTTTTTTTGATGGTGAATTATTGGGGGGGGGGATGATTGTACAGGCCATCCCCCCACCTGAAATATTGGGGGGATATATCCCCCCATCCCCCCGGGATCGACACCCATGCTCGTGTTTATTGTAAATTTATGATAGTAATGATATCTATTTGTATTAACATTATCATAAACAAGAACGTCAGCGCTTTCGATCAATATCATTTTTCGTCCAAATGATTTTATTTCCTCCTCTTGTTTTGAACTGTTGTCGTTTCAATAAAATTTAACCTTTAACCACCATAATTCACACTGCACTGTGAGCTTGAACATTAAGGTACTCTGTTTGTATTAGTATTTGCACTTGCCTGTTAAGTAAATCAGTATTTCCCTTAAAGTCAATTATACGTCCAATATACCCTACAGTCATATAACGTCCTGTTCAAATGATGACGTCACAATGTAGAGCATCACGCGTCTCATCCTGGCCTGCAACAGTTGGCTCAAACCACTTCCCCTGGTGCCCGTTTCGCGGAATAACTGCAAGTCATGACAGTATTGTTATCGGGGAAATAGTGGGCAATTCATAATGATGCAGGGGCGGATCTAGCTTTTTGCTAAGGGGGGGTTTGACCAAAATAATGACGATGCGGAGCATCGTCCACGAGCCGCGAAGCGGCGAGCCGATTTTTTTGGGGGGTGTTTATTTGAACCCCGTAAGTGATGTTTTCCTGGCATCTATTAACACAATGGAGACCATAAAAAGCAGTGCATAAAAACGTCTTTTTAGATCAAGTAACAGTTTAATACACAGTTATATCCAGAGTTATCATGTGTTTGGTTAAGTTACCAGATGAGTTGAATATCTTCTCACAATATTTGCACTTGAAAGGGTTTCTCTCCAGCGTGCGTTCTTTTTTCTTTCTTTTTTTTTTTTTTTCCTTTTTTTTTTTTTTTTTTTTTCTGGGCCGCCCAAGGGGGGGGGGGGGTTTAAACCCCCTAACCCCCCCCCCCCGTAGATCCGCGCCTGTGATGATAACGAAAACAACAATAATAATAATAAGGATAATAATAATAATGGCGATAATACCAATGATGTTACAGAATAACTTAAAGGTAATATTTGAGCCAATGTTCTTTTAAATGTATCATCAATGTATTTTATGACATAATTATGTTTTAGCTTCGTCTATTGAATGATTCTTTGTTTTTCAGCTGCACATTCGATTTGTTTTATATAAAAGAACAAGAGAACACTCGATAAGAAATAAGGGTTCAATTGGGGTGCAGATTTGCATCCACCTATACATATTTGTCAGAAGGTGCTGCTATTGTAGCATAATAAATTGTATCTTTATTTCTTAGTGTGAGTTGACTTAGACAAGTCATGTAAGAAGGGTCCCATGAACTGTTATACGGCAGTCGATAGTATGAATTTTATTGTAAAACGATTTAAATCAATATTTTAGGAGTATAATTTAGATGTTTCTGTCTGTTAACCATTTACGCCATAGTTATACACGATTGGCTGTTTATATAACTTAAACCTTGTTGGATAATTATAATGTATGCAATATGCCACTGTCCATTATACACATCATTGGGATATATATGTAGCTAAGAGCGGTTTGTAGTATTACACCAAGTAATATAATGAAAGAGGAAGTTTGCTACGATATTCTGCTTCGTAAATGCCACAACAAACAAAGAACAAAAACCCTTTCAAATACGTAATATTGAAAATACCCCGCGAGAAACTGATGGCGGGGTTTATTTGTGGTCCTACTGAGTTCGACAATCCGAAACATTTTGGGTGATGAGGAATCAGTTTCCTTATTTTATTTTTTTTAACTTCCGGAATCGGTAACTTTTTTGTAATTATTCGCTCTCCATTGCAATGTTGCAGTGTATGTCAATGAAAAATATGGAATTTTGGGTTTCTCAAACTATGATTGATGCAGATTTGGAATTACAGTCAATTTGGGTCGTTTTTTAAAAACATTTTAGGAGGTGCCTGGCAGCAGAGGAGATTAGAAACTAGAAAGTATGATTTTATGACAAAATTTTATTACAAAACTATCACACTCGTTTCTAAAATAATGTACCCAATCTTATTCGTATTCTGTTGGGCATTTCACATTTCCTCATTCAAATCTATTGTTTGTTTTTCTCAAAATAATTAATGTGAATGTTTAGCGTAAAACAAAGGGGGTTATTTTTGCCAGTAAAAGTTTCTCTTTCGTCGAGAAAACTGCTTGTCCATTTTCCCCGACGTGGCTTTGATACCCGCGTCCTTGATACAAAAAACTTGTATATAGGAATTGTGTGTTTCTCTCATTTTCTTTTCAACCATTACGTAGGCCTACTTTTTCTTTCGATCGTATATTTGCATAATTCTATATAAAACTGAAAGCCACTATCCACATGTTTGGGGCCAATGATTCGTACTGTTGTCTTCAGTGGCGTAGCTACAGCAGGCAACGGGGGCACGTGACCCCATCCCCCCTCTTTCTCGACACTTGGTGAAAAATAAAATAGACAGAAAGAAAAGCGTTGTAAGAGAGAAATGACAGTCATGGGAGAACGAAGACGCCTGGGCCACCCACCCCCCCCCCCCCCCAATTAGTATTCTTCTTCTTCAGTCAGGTGGTGCTAGCTGCGCTGTTGTGGCCATCAAGAGTTTACGCCATCCTTCTCTGTCTGTTGTTGCTGTCGTTGCCTCTGACAGCTTTTTCCCTGTCCATAAAATATGTGGATGTCTTTGAACCAGGAAATAGCAGGTCTGCCTCTTTTTCGCCTGGCTTCCATTGTTCCTGTTATAAGGGACTTTCCAAGACCATCTCTCCATACTACATGGCCAAAAAACTGCCGTTTCCTTCTGGCAATACTCTTTCTGAGCAACATCTCTGTATCCAGCTTGTCCAGTACCCATCGGTTCGTTCTTCTGTCTGTCCACGAAACCCTCAGTATTCGCCGATACATCCACATTTCAAACGCATCCACTCTCTTTTCATCTCCAAATTCGCATTTTTATTTTCGGAGTTTCAAAGAGGCGCCCCCCCCCCCTCCCTCAATCGTTCCAGTGTACCCTCAAGCTACGCCACTGGTTGTTTCTTTACCTACCAGGATATATGGAAATGATCAAGCTGTTTCCTCCCATGAGCGTTACAGACCACGTCCTCCACCACTCTCTGTATAACGTCATCATTTTGTCACTCTATCCAGTGGACCCCTCTGCAAAACAGCCTTCGTGCTGATAAGGGTGTCCCACAAGTGGTAAATAAATAAATCCACCCAAAACCAAAATTAAATTGGGGTACAGGGCTTTTGCTAATATTGCACCCAAATTATGTAACAATTTACCATTACAAATGAGACAATCACTATCAATTGAAATATTTAAACACAAACTTAAGCACCATTTGTTTATGTCGTACTTTTAATATTTTATAATTATGTTGTATAATTGTGTCTTAGTCATAATATTGTATAATAATACTTTTAGAATGGATATGTGTGCTTTATAAGTTGACATTAATATCATTATTAACTTAGCTTTGCCATCTTCCTCCACAGCCACATTTCAAAACCCTCCAGCAACCTTTTGATATCGTTTGTTTTAAGAGTCTATGCCTCTGATCCATAGAGCAGCAGAATATTCAACAAAGTAGTATCTGTGTTTTAATTAAGTATAAGTATTTAAAAAAATATAGAAAGAGAGTAACAACTTCACAAGACTTAGTAATGTACTAATAAATTTTTATTGTATTACTTTTAAATTACCTTTAATTTACTAGCAACCACGTACCTGATATATTAGGTGTATTTTGACCTAATTTATGTATTGTGTACCAATGTATGTATTTTGGCCTGATATTGTTGTTCGTGTCTGCATGATGATGATCCGACCTTGTGGATTTGTATCAATACAATTGAATTTGAACTTTGAATTTGAATTAGTACATTGTAAAGCTCTTTACTATGTTACCATATCAATTTTTGTATGACTATGTCATTGTTTGATGTATCACTCATAGGCCATTTCAGGCCGGCCATCTGATGACGGTGTGATTTTTTTCAATAATTTATTTTAAAAAATCACATCGTCATCAAACGGCCGGCCTGAACTTAACTAATCTGAACTATATTAAGTGGGAAAAGTGGAGCGGGGAGGAGGTAATTAAGTTTAGGGTACAGATGAGATGAGCCAGTATAGGCCAAATAGCGGTCGAATATAGCTCCATTCTTCAGTTAGAATATAATTGATTTTATAACATTAGAAGGAAAAAGGAAGTAACAGAAAGAAAATAGATTATTACCCTTGTATAGATACTATTTGATTATTGACCAGTTTCTCTTTTGTTTGTTTTTGTTACAGAACACAATCAAGATGGCGTCACTGAGGACCTTAACTGCTATTTTCATTCTATTCTGCAGTGTAATACACAGTGCAATGGCATATGGAATATGTAAGTATTGACATTTAACATTTCAGTTTTTAGAGTGTTGCCATTGTACGGCCGTAGGCGCTATTTGAAATTTACCGGGAGCACCGGTAAATTTTTATATTCAATTTTTCTCGAAAGCAGAAGTAGTTTAGGGGCTAAATTTTCTAGTGCTTATAATACATCCACAGGGGCATCCAAATATATCAACATTGTAAAGAATCACTATCCACCCAATTTTCAAAATTTCCCAAAACTTTGTATTACCTTTAAAGCCCCTTTAAATTAGTGTTTGGAGCCCAACAAATTTCACTTAAATAATTGTATCATAACGTGAAAGATGATGTCATTTAAGACATCCTTTTCTGCAGGGACTTTCAAAAACACATGTGTTTGAAGTCGAATATTGATGAAAGAATACAAAATTTAGGTTTTCTAAACCCAAATTATGTTCTTTTATCAATTTGTCTTCAAACTCCTTTTGCTGGTAAATCTTTGCAGAAGCGTGTCTTATGACATTCTCATTCACATGATAGGTTACAATTGAAGTGAAATTTTGCCATCAATTTTGTTGGCGAATTTGGGGCTCCCAACACTTTAAGAGGGCCTTTTGTTCACTTTTCTCTTTTTCAATTTAAAAAAAATGGCCTACACTTTGGATGCTGTTTACTCATTTTCAATACTTCTCTTTCTGCACAAACTCAATGGTTTCGAAACCAACTGCATGCGGTTAGTCAGTGTAAAGCTCTCTTGAGGAAGTTTACAGAAGATTTGTCTCGGTTCAGTAAGACTTTTCAAAAGAAAGCCAGTGAATGCGATGATTATTGAGAATGAGATCGGGAATCCCCCCTCTCTTTTGGAAATGATTGCGTGGGAATGAACTACGTGTCAGCACGGTACAGAATAAATACCCCGGGCAAATGATTTTGAAAAGAATGTCAGTGAACGCAAAGATTGTTGAGAAGGGTATTGGGCCGAGCCGCCATCCCTTTTAACTTAATATTTGTGTAAGAATGAACTATAATAATGTCAATACGTGGTACAGTGCACAAACTGCAATTCACGCGTATAAAATAAAAGTTGTCGTCGACAAAGTCCAAAATCGTTTTCTAAACTTGTCAGCTGGTATATATAAGATGCGACCCCCCCCCCCCCCCCTCTCTCTCTCTCCCTCTCTTTCCTTTATGTATTTATATGTTTTTTTGGACTAAAAAAAACACGAGTCAGTAGCAATTGCGGCTCTTGCCCTCAACGCCCCCCCCCCCCCCCACGCTTAGTGAATTAACGGGAACAACATGTAATTATTAAATTAAAACCAAACTGTTCTATAGAAGCACTACCGCAAAATCCCTCTTTGCGCCATCTTAGGTCAGCCGTAACAGTATGGTGGTCTCGTCACCGGTGGTCTCGTTCTGCCCGTGACTCACTTAGTCTAGGGACTTTTAGATTTGCACGTCGACATAGTGGACTGCTACGTGTGACGTCCTTTTAAGGCAATGTGGCGTCCTTTAAAGGCACTGTCAGTGCCTTATAAGGACGCCACACGTTTCAGTCCACTATGTCGACATGCAAAATAAAAGTGCCTAGTGTTATTCACTAGTTGGTGCTCGCATCGAGTCCTCTGCCTGTCAAGTGCATGGACATTAGGTGATGTGGGCAAGTTGACCATGAGCTGGCGCTGTGCTTTATAGTAATAGTGTCCCTTTATAGCGAGGGACACTAGATTGTAACAGAGCCATTTATAGATGGCTCTGGGTAGTAACAGAACCGTCCTTACACATAATTATGGCTCTGGATATAGTAACAGTGTCGTATATACTGGATAGTAAGCTATATAGATAGTTCATCAGTTCAGTGTCGCTTTTTTAATAATCCTTTTTTTCTTTGTTTTGTTTTCGCAGACTACGGTTCTTGGTACCTCTACGTTTGGATACCGCTCGTGATCATCGCAGTTATCCGATGCTGCTGCTATTATAAACAAAAGAAAGAACGCGAACAAGTCTATGTGGATCAGGGCCGTCCCACCGGCCAGCAACAGACGGTTGTCAACACCCAAATGACGGCAGGGTCGACCGTGATCAATCCGCCCCAGTATCAACATGCTCCGCACTACGGGCAGCCTCAAGGCGCCGTTATCAATTCGGCCTACACACCGGATCCTGGTACCGCCTATCCGCCCAATGCACCGGGACTGCCCTATCAGCCCAGTTCACCGGGACAGGTCTATCCGCCAACCGCGTACCCACCCCCAGGCGCCAAGTTCCCACCTCCCCCTGAGCTCTGGCGTACTGGTGGGGGGCTAGGGGGGGCGCCAGCCCCCTCAAATAAAATTGAACAATGACTTATTTTCAATTCCATATACAAGTGATGTATTAATGTTCGTGATATTACATGATTTTCAACAAAATGCGCGTTTCTCCATTTCTGTTGCAAACTGACACATTCCCAGGAAGAGCATATGTTTTTTGTATAGTCACTAAGGGGCCTTGGCCACTAACAGTGACACTAGTAAAAAAAAAATCCTTTCCAGAAGCAACTGTGACAAGCACTGCCGGGCGTTCCATACTTACATCATTTAACACTGCACATGTACCGTATAAGGGATTGAATTCAGACAAGATTAAGAGTAGTGAACGGTACAACGAATCGTCTTCTTTCTCTAATAATTTAATGAAACGGCAAAGCTTCCGCGCTTCGGGGGGGGGGGGGCAACTGAATTCAGACTAGGATTAAGAGTCGAGAATTACGGTACAACGAATCGTCTTCCTTCTTTAACAATTTAATGAAACGTCAAGGCTTCCGCGCTTTGCGCGGGAGGGGGGGGGGCGGGGAACTGAATTCAGACAAGAACACGATACAACGAATCGTCTTCTTTCTTTAACAATTTAATGAAACGTGAAAGCTTCCGCGCTTCGCGCGGGATGGGCGAATATGAATTCAGACAAGGATTAAGAGTAATAGTTTAATGAAACGTCCAGAGTTTCCGCGCTTTGCGCGAGATGGGCGAAAATGAATTCAGACAAGGATTAAGAGTCAGAACCGGTACAATGAATCGTCTTTTTTCTCTAATAATTTAGTAAAGTGTCAAAGCTTCCGCGCTATGCGCGGGAGGGGGGAAACTGAGTTCAGACAAGAACACGATACAAACGAATCGTCTTCTTTCTCTAATAATTTAATGAAACGTGAAAGCTTCCGCGGGGTGGGCGAAAATGAATTCAGACAAGGATTAAGAGTTATAATTTATTGGAACGTCAAAATTGCCGCGCTTCGCGCGGGAGTGGGGGGGGGGAGGGGGGAACTGGATAAAAACAAGAATTAAGAGTCGAGAACAGTACAACAGATCGTCTTCTTTTTCTAATAATTTAATGAAGTGTCAAATTTTTCCGCGCTTTGCGCGGGAGGGGGGGGGGACTGAAAAATAACTTAGTTCCTGGCCCCGGGTTTATAGGGTTAAATTTGTAGACATTTGGACATTGGCATTAATATATTTGTCGGTAATTGGTTGCTAACTTCTAACCAATCAGAAGGCCTCGTTTTTTTTCTCCAGGAAGTGCCGGTGGACATTAATGTGCCAAATGTGGTTCTCATATTGCAAAAGATCCCTACTCTTGGAAGAGGTAGGAGAAAGCAATTTTACGTCATATTACTCCAGGAAGTGCCTGAAAATGCGTCTAATTTGGTTCTAAAATTGCAAATGCTTCTTAATCAGGGAGGGGGTTCAGACCCACCCCCGCTTGGTCGCTCCGCTCCCTCGCCGCTAAAGCCTCGTTCTGTCGCTTCGTCGTTTTAAATATATACCCCATGCCATTTTGTGCCCCCCCCCCCCGGTAAGAAATTCCTGGATCTGCCACTGATGCCCAGACCCCTTGAGCTTCGGGGGCTCCGCCCCTTGACCCCCGCCGGGGCTTTGCCCCTAGACCCCACTTTGCGAAACGTTCAGCGGGGCCTGCATGTTAGAGTGGGGTGCTGCGGATTTTTTTTTGTCAGCTCCCCCAAACGTTTTTGCTCATTACGCCACTGCCCCTGAGTACAGTGAAGCGGTTAAACTCCCCGAACCTCTTTAATCAATTCAAATTTTTAAGAAGAAGGTATTGATTAAAGCTACATCCAGTTAGATGTCCATCATTTTGTGAGCGTGAAATCAACTCGGAAAACATATAATTGCAGCTGCACAAATCCACATTAATTTGTTACTCGTGCTCACAAGTAGCGGATAAGAATTCGGAAGGGGGGCACCAGTCTGAACATGTTGTGAAATAACTACCCCTATACAAAGTATAACAATAACAAAAGGCTATCAGCCTATACCATAATTCTTCTCCCCTTCTTTTGTGTTCGCTTTGGGGGGGGCGTACCCCCCGGTTCCCCTGGGTTCGCCTTTGCGCATCCAACATTAAACGCACAAGGTGCCTACAAGGTGTTATGGTTGCCCAAGTTTCAACTTAAACTCTAATGCACTGAAGGTCTTGGATGTTAAGTTTGATGTATAATACTTCAATAAAGAAAAAAGAGCCTTTAATAATGACGTGGTACACGGCCGCCAAAAAATAGGCAAACCGCTGCATTTTTTCTTTCATGTTTAAATGAATGACTTTGGCGTGTATTCACCGAGCTCTGTGTTTAGATACCTACGGCATGATAAAACGTCATATCCACACGAGGGTTTAGTCGCGTGTGTGTGTTTACTCAGTTAATGATGTATTTCATATATTCTCTATCTTAGGCGTGATATTTTGCAGAACATAAGTGAAAGATTGTTGCATGGTTCCTACTTTTAACCAAAAAAGTGGAGCCGTGGATTCTTAAATAACAAAGAACACTCTTCAATATGACATGTCTGCTTCATATTGATGCGTTTTGTAATAATTAATCACATTATAACTTTAAGTGTGTAAAATAAAATAATGTGACTATATTCACGTAAACAATATGAAATCATATTTTTGTACTGTATATTTTCGGAATATTTTGTTGTTCCGGTGATTCCGAAAATTTTCTTCAGGGGTCTAAATATTGCAGTCTTCCATATTCCATATTCCATCTTCCATATTTTTAGAGGGGTAGTCCACTCTGATATTAAATTAGTATTTGATAAAAGCAGAAAAATGAGAGAAACAAATAAGTGAAATTTTATTTTTTTAATCCGATTAAAAGTAGGAAAGTTATGAATTTTGAAGTTGTCATCAGTGAAACACAAATTTGGCAACACTGTGACGTATCTTGCGAGATCCTCTCCAATTTCCTCTGTACATACAATTTCATAGTTAATAATGACGGAATAGATTTATTTTCATACAGGGTTGTATACAAAAAACACATATGCAATGATTATATTTAGGGTGAATTCATGTAATTTTCTCAAGAGCAAAATATGTATTTTGTAAAAGTGTTTTTCAATAGTACAGGGCGAATGGGAGGGGACCTCGCAAGATACGTCACCATAGATGTAAATTTGTGTTTTATTGATCGCACCGTCAACAAATCATAACTTCCTTACAAGTCTAATTGGATTTCACTAAAATTCTCTGTGATCTGTGTCTTCCATTTTTCTGCTTTTATTAAAACCAACGTAATATCAGGGTGGACCTCCCCTTTGATGATTATGTACTATTATTATTATTATTCATCCTTTCTTTTCTTCAAAATGTAATTAAATGCAAGTAGGTTTAGTTTATATACACTTTGGCCCGAATTCACAAAGGAGGTTTGTCGACAAACCGAGGTTTATGTGCGTCATACGACGCGTTTTACGCGTTTTTTACAAACCTGGTTTGTAAAGAACAAAAGGAGGTTTGGCGAAACAAAAGGAGGTTTGAGCTCAAACCTTGGTCTGAGCTCAAACCTTGCTTTGTGAATTCGGGCCTTTGAGGCTGTGCGTTTATATTCGAAATTGTCTTTTTTACCCAAAATTATATTTCGGTACTGATTTTGTAATAAGTTCGGATTTTTTCCAGACCTTGCTTTATATTTAAACTTGGCTTTATTATTCACCAAGTGATCAACATTGTTTTAGCATAAAATGACAATTTTTTAAACGGAATGAAGCCATGATTTTGTTTGTATATACGGTAATCATGTTTGATAAAGCTTCCAATGAGAAAAATGACACTAGTTTGTATTCGTTTTTGTTTGTTTGCTTGATTGGATTTGATTTTGTTGCTTTTGATGTTTTATTTAACCTGCGATGTGTGGAACTTCATTTAGTCATGTTAACAAAAACAATCAACAACCATAAATCATGATACCATATTGAATTGTGAAAAAGAAAAGGAATAACAGATTGGATTATGAGATTATCGCAAGTTTGTTTGAACGAAATCGGATAACCGAGAAGTTCATAAGCTCAAATACATGTTATATATTTTGTTGAATCCAACCTTCGTATGAAGTTGAATCGAGTGAGAAGAACACAAATCACAGAAACCACAGAGAGTAAGGTGACTGTCAGAGACTGGCGAAAGCTTGAATCGGACAAGCACCTAAAGCAATCAAGTATGATATAATGGTATGGCGTTCCGGACACCTACCCCTTGGACAACCACCCCTAGGATAACCACCCTCAAGGACAACAACACCCTAGGACAACTACCCCTATATAGGACAACTACCCCCAGACAGCTACCCCCTAGGATAGTTGTCCTAGAGGATGGTTGTCGTAGGGGGTAGTTGTCCGGGGTAGTTGTCCTGGGGTGGTCGTCTGGGGGTAGTTGTCTGGGGGTAGATGTCCTAGGGGGTAGATGTCCTAGGGGGTAGTTGTCTTGGGGTAGTTGTCCGGGGGTAGTTGTCTATAGGGGGTAGTCGTCGTCCTAAAGGGTAGTCGCCTTAGGGGGTAGTTGTTCTAGAGGGTGGTTATCCGGTGGGTGGTTGTCCAGGGGGTAGGTCATGGTAGCCAGATGGCCGAATTGCAATATTTGGTATATTGCGTAAAAACAGAAATAATTGTACAAACGTAAATAAACTACAGTAAACTTATCCAGCAAATCGTATAAAGAGATAACACACAGTGACTGAATTTTGTTTAAAAAATGAGTCAGTTTAATATACACCTACATATAAATGAATACAGTTCGATAAACAGGTAACAATTGGTTAAATCTATTCCACAATCATAGAGGAAAAGATCGTTCGAAACAAGAGAGAAGAGTCGGGGAAAAAGGGCTGGAGGGAAGTTTTAAAAAAGAGAGGTAGGGAGAGAAAAACAGACAACACAGGGTATACAGGAAAAGTATGAAAGAGAGAAACCCGAGAGAAACAAAGAGAAAGGGAGAGAGAAAGAGAGATAAAGGGAGAGATAGAGAGAGAGATATAAGACAATGCTGAGGATGAGAATGCATAGGGGACATGACTAAAATAAGTTTCAAAGTTATCACAGTTTGAAAGCTGACATCGTTACATTTTGTGAATCTCTAATCGGTGAATGTTGATCATTATAGACTAAAATAGGAAAACGTTTCCTATAATGTTGTACATAAAATATATCACAAATGGTTTCACGAATATCACAAATACATTCACCAGTTACATTGTAAATTGTCCCTCGGGAATGTAATAACTATGGATTGTAAAACCGGGGAAGAGGGGGAGGGGGGGGGGGGGAGGTATAAGGAATTCTTGCCCCACTCGTATATTCTTCAGAGTAATACCTCAACCATATTCTCGCTAAATTACAAATCCCATATGCAAAAATAATTGAAATCAGGTGTATGGTTTGGAGGCTTCGGTCGCACAACCCCACCCCCTCCCCAGTCTTAACCAAATCCGAATACCCCCCCCCCCCCCCCCACTGTATATTTCAATATGCCCCCAAGGTATAGGTCTTATACATCTGTTCATGTAGTACATCAACTCCGATGGCCTCATGCCCCCATGCACACTCAGTATCCCCGCAATGACAGAACATAAGGAAACCAACTGTGTCCACTAATAAAATCAAAGTTCTTGCTTAGTACAACTTCAGGAAAGGTTGTTGTGTGCAGAAGCAAATGGGAGGTTTTTCATCGTCTTACCAATAGAGGGCGCAGTCAATTTTGTCATACGGTGAGTGATCAATTTTTTTTTTTTTTAAAGTTGACGCTGTCGTATAATTAGGTTACAATGAGATGGCGTGCTTTCGTTTTGGCCGACGGTAAAAAAAAACTGCGACTGTATCATCAGGCGTGCGAAGTGTCCGTCCTGCGAATTACTTGTTTCGTTTTTCACGACTGCAACGAACATGATCACCTGATCATGGGGCGGAGTGACAAACGCCCAACATTAACATCTTAACAAAACTTTCTTTAAAATACCATAATTAATCTGATTTCACTCAACATAACACGGGCCATTTTGCTTGCAGGAATTTGTAATATAAAAAGATAGAAACTTACAGAATGCATAGCTGAAGCCAGGCGCGGATCCAGGATTTCTTTATTTTTTATTTTTGCTCCCGAAAATTTAAAAATCGCGCCGGCCGAAAATTCGCTCAGTGAGGGGGGGGGGGGGGGGGGGGGGGGTAGTGGGCACCTTTTTTTTTTTGGTCCTAGAAAATTTAAAAATTTGCACTTCCTCCCCTTTAGCGCTAGGGGGGGGGGGGCCAACCCCCCAAAAAGGTAAAAATCACGTGTTTTTACATGATATTTTTCTCAAGGGGGGGGGGGGGGATCCGCCAGTGGCTGAAGCTCTGTAATCTTGGTCAAAAATCGAATTTGCCTGCGAGAAAGTCAGTCGTACATGGGCCCTACAGCAAATTTGGCAGTACGTCGTCGCGTCTTCGGGGCGACGGTAAAACACCCCGAAAACCATTTTCACTGACCGATGAACCTCCAGTTACGAGCATGCGCAGACGGGTCCAATACCTAGCATTACCCTATTGCCTGCTCCGTCGTCGCCCAAAACGAAAGCACATGTACTACCTCAGTCACACAAACGATACCGACACCAGACCGAACAAACAATTACATAACCACGAATGGCCAAAATCACATTTTTTTACCAAAAGGTTCTAATAACAACTAAATAGATTGTCAGAGGCTTCCCCGATAAAGTAACAACTAATGTTAGTAAACTTGATTCCATCCCCAGGGATTCTAGTATTCGTTGCAGGTGAATAAAATGGTAGTCATGATATGGAGTGAAATACAAATTAACAGATCTTTTCCAAATCGTTCTCAACACTTTCCGAAAGAGGGCGTAGTGATTTTTTTCAGACGGTGAGTGAGCAGATCTCTTCCTGAAGCTGTCGTATAAAAGCATGTCAAGGTTTACTTCGCGACAATGTTTCTTCAAAGGAAGGGGTAGTGGCAGCAGCCTGAGTGGCAGGACTGGTCAGGGCTTTATTGGAGATAAGTGACGTCAATTTTTCTCTTGCCTGTTTTTCTTCTGATCCTTCATTTGGTTGGAGCAAGGAATCACTCAAAGCATGCTTGGTCAGGGGAAGGATTATGCTTTTTGATGGTGTGTACTGCGAGGTGTTGAGGTCCTACCAAAGTCAATATCTGAAACTGTTGTCTTCCGTCGTTTGGGAGGATAAGGTAGGTTCTCAGAAGATGTGGTGTCTACGACCTGACCTGCATGTAGCGCTACGGAGATTGGCAGAGCCAATTTTTCATTACCTAGAAGGGAGGCATTCTGAGCCCTCCAGGCTCGAACACTTCGAAGTTTGGACGTTGGCTATCTCCTGTGAGGTTTGTAGTACTACTTGCCAACTCGTTGGATAGCAGGATATCAAACCCGGTGGCATCCTGTAACAGCTGAAGCGGTTCTACACCTAGAAAACAGGTTCCAAATTCCTTGTACCTGTATAAGAATCGGCCTTTGCTTCCTAGGCGGAAAATCTGGACTGGACACTTTGCCGCGAAAGACACGGCAGATGCCTTTACTTCTGCAGGGGGTACTTTCTTTCTTAATTGATTGGGAGAAGCTCACCGACTTCATCCATAAAGGCATCAAGCTTGTTGTCTGAGATGATATTGACGAGCTCCACCATGTAACATTGTCTAAGGACTGTCTCCAGTTCTTTGTTGGAGGTGGATGTCTGAACTCCATTACTGTCTCGTTGGCAATAACCTAACGTAGGACACCTTGTACAAATTCTTGCAGTCGTGTAGCAGCTTGATAGCCTTCAAAGTGCCACAATCTTGAGGACTTTGCGGAGTGCTGCAAGAAACATAATCATCTCCACAATCAACATTTTGGGTTGGCTGAGGGAAAACAACTTGGTAGCTAGTCCCACGAACGCTCCTAAGCTTGCCATCTGCAGTTACAACTGCATGTGGAGATCCTTTGTCTACATTGTCCACAGATGGAAATGCACATGCGTCACGCTTCCTCCGCATGGTATGTAAGTCCGTCATTTTGGCAGCATTCTTATGGGCATCAAGGTTGTCCTTGACGATGCTATTCCCAACCTAATTGGGCAGCTTTAGACAAAACATGGTTGCTTGAAGTACTTTCAGGGTCCATCTTCTCTGGCACGGATGATGATGTTGATGTTGCTTCCGCTGTCTTATTAGTCAATTGTTCGTACAAGACAGTATGAAGCATGGATGTAACATCAGAGTCTTTCCACATCACCATGGTTCCATGTAACTTAATTCTGGATGTCACACATATCAGATGATGACCATATGCTATAATAAGGTCAAGCATCATCGACTCGTTTGTCTTCAAATTTGGCCCAAGTTCTTGTGTCCGGCATTCACTTTCAGTTTCTTGCCAGTATTGTTGGTACTTCTTCTGGATTTCTTTCAGCAAAACTGCTCTGTTGTTCAGGAACTGTTGACCAGCGAATACAACAGCTTTAGCTGATGCATAGGTCTCCAAATCCTCATCCTTTGCCGTTTCTGCTATCTCTTCATAAGAAGTGACAATTTCCTTTAGATCTTGATTCGTTGAGGCAGTCTTCAGTTTCTGGTGACGAAAAATCTCTCGCTTACACTGATTGTAGCATACAGGACATACAACACTATTGGCCGTCAGACAGGAATGAATTCCAATTTCTTTATTGCATTCATTTATGACATCTGGCTTTGGACACTTTCTTTTTATTCCGTGGATCAAATGTTGGCATTTGCTGCACCTTACTTTCCTGGAGTCAACCAGCTTCCTGTAATGGCCTTGACACAGCGAAAGTGAAGATGGGACCTCTGTTTGAGTCGCTTCCTGGAGATTAAATGTCGCGACAACTAGAGACCACTCTCCTTGTGTTTCTGTGCAGCTATCTTCTTCGCAAAGTTGATACCTCGAAAGAAAGCAGGGAGGACGCTGCTTCTTCCTTGATTTCTTGACATGTCCCTTCATAGCCCGCCGAATTTGACTACGACATCTGTCACATAGGCAGCAATCATTACCGAGACCAAAGTCTTTCAGAAGAGTGTCTTTATCATTCTCCTCCCAGTTCACAATATGAAAAAAAGATTTAAGCTCAACCTCCGCCTTTTTTCCACAGTATGTACATTCAGAGCATTTCCTGCACGGATGGGCGATGCGAGCAAGCGAATGACGCCCCATGATGTCATCAGCCTGAACTCCTACACACAAGTAAACATAAAACAACTTCTTAAAGATACTGGTTGGTAAGAATAAAAAATCATGTGGATAATAACCTTAAAGGGATAGGGTATCTTTGCTATTTATCATTTAGTTTTACACCACTTTCGGAATCCTTCACCATAAAAGCACTTTCCAAACTGAAGAACACTGGTAGCCAATGCTGACATAAATGGAGCGCCATTCTGCAATAAAACAGAAAAACAAAAAATAATGAATTGAAATCCAAATATATTATTAAGCAAATAAAGAAAAAAAGGGAAATTGAGCAGGATTTATTTTTCACATTGATGTAACTACATTATTATTAACTCTAACATTAGACTGCATAACTTACTGAAATTAATCTAACACAGACATTAAAGGGATAGTTGAGTTCTGTTGCAGAGGGCGCTACACAAATTTTTTTTTTGTGAGATAATGAAAAACTGAGTGTCAAATTTGAAGGAACATAATATTTAAATGACAAAATCATCTTTGTTTGATCAAAATCGGTTCAGAGACGGCTGAAATATGATGATTTCTAATACTTGTGTACCACCACAAATATTAGATATTTTGAAAAATTTGAAAAAACCGTTAGAAAAAACGAAATAACATGCACTTTGAAGGCATTTGCGGTCTGAGAACAGAACTCAACTATCCCTTTAACAAAGTATTATATGATCAAGACCCAGATTACAGAAAGAACTTCACAAATGACCTCAAATGGATCTCACACAGTTAGGCATCATAAATGATAATTGGGTCATATTTGGTCTACATGCATGATAAACTCCCAGCCCCCCACTCCGAGAACGGACGGACCCCATGCGTATTACCAAAATGTCAGGTAAAGGGGTACTTTTCGTGCGACAAAGTCTGGCCCGAGAATTGTAAGAAAAGGGGTGTATTAACTTTTCACCCGGAGATTTCTTTAAAAAGGGGCTGTTTTTTCTCTTATCTCTTTGGACTCCTGAGAAATTATTCTGATTTTAGGGGGGTACATTGAGTATTTTTCATAATTTAGGGGGGTCTCCAAGGCAGTAATGAGCCGATTTTGAGGGGGGGGGGGGGGGGTAATCGAGCTGAAGTTTTGGATACGGTGCATGATTTCTTGACAACAACAAAAATTAAAACATTCTTATTATTAAATACAGGTAAATGATTCTGTCACAGATTTGGTAGGTAATTTGATATTAATTTCTCTAATTAAAAGAAAAAAAAGGTTACCACCAGAATGACCTTTAAAAGGAGGTGCAATATTTGAGGAAACTTAATGCAAATCATGATGTTGAAAAATACAATACAATTATGTGGATTAAACCCCCCAAAATGCTTTTTTCATGTAAAATTGGGGTTGTTTCAATCTACATTGAGGTCAAGTTCAGCAATAACAGAAGCATTTTATAGCAATAGCAAAGTATTAAAGGTATAGACCAGTTTTGGAAACGCCCCCTCTCAAAAAATGAAATGGAAGCTCTTATTACCAACCATGTGAAAGAATATATTTTGATGAAAAATATGCCTACACCACATAACGGAGCATTGTACCTAGTGGCATGAAGAAAAATCTGCTTGGGCACTATTGAAAGGTTGGTGAACACTCCACAGAGCCATGGTGGGATGTAAGATCTGTGATCGCTTTGAAGACTGACCGGCGGCTTCAGTACTGAATGACAGAAAGGAAAAATATTTTAAGCAAATATTGAGAATAACATGTATGAATACATGCAGAATGCAGGTGTTGATCAAGTCATGAGTGATATACCTTCTATAACTTTGATATCAGAGAGTCTTAAAGAAATATTAGATATTAGATCAACATATTTAATATTGCTTCTGAAAAAATGAATTAATAGGAAATACAATTAAAATGTATGACAGGACAAGAGAACCAGTAGTACAGTCACCTAGTTACACAAAATTGCTAATTCAGCTTTGTCTTTGAGTTGACACAGTTGTGACCTATTGCAAATCTCTGGCAAGAGAAATTTTCTGATACCAGTAAGCGAAAAAAAAGGAAGCCTTTTCAGCTTTCTTTGTACAGTCAAACCTGTCTACAGCGACCGCCCAAGGGAAATACAAAAAGTGGTCTTTGTAGACAGGTGGTCTTTGTAGACAGGTTCCTTTAGTACATGTTATAATGAGAAACCATTTTCAAGGGTAACAAAAAATGTGCTTGTTGTAGACAGGTGTTAACTAAAGCAGGTTTGACTGTAGTATTTAGACTGCAGTGTTTTCTTTTTTACACAAAGCAGGAAGTTTGGCTTGAGCTTTGAGGAATATGGGCATTTTTTTAATGCTCAGCTGGAGAGCCAAAGGAAGGGCATGGTGGCGGGAGTCTCCATCCATGACGTTATCGGAACGGGAGGAGAATTATTGCCATGGCTTGAGGCTCCCGCCAAATATTAAGGGAGGGTTGACAGCCTGTCTTACCCACTCCAGCGTAAATAGAAAAGAAACAATTTTGAATTCAAGAATTTCCACATGAAAAATACACATACACATACATCAAGTTAGCCTGGCAATACTCGGCTCGGCTCGGCAGCAGCCGCCAGTTTTAGCATTTTTAAATGCTCGATCAATGTGTATGCATTAGGACAGCTGCCAAGTTGAAAAGTGGAGCTGGAGGTTAATTCAGATGAGCACAAGACAACAAGAAGGTTCTATAAATATATGGCCCTGGCCCCTGCCTACATACATGTATTTCATATGAAAGAAAGTGAAGAATAAAAAATAAAAAATTGTACTGGATTTAAAGTGAAAGCAGGTAGGTTGAGTACTAAAACTACTAATGCCTATGGCATCGTCATTAATAAAGTTTAACTTTTAAAATAGGAATTAGGATGAGGTGTCTTCTTCTTCTTCCTCATTAAATGCTACTTCATACTTCTAATACTACAGCTGCACACACGTGTACGTGTACACGTCACAAGGATCTAGATATATATGCACTTGACTTAACTCTTGGCATTGCCTAGACCAAACATTTCCGTCTCTTTTGTTCCTTCGCCTCTGATTTGGGTAGGGTCGGCTCCTCTCAGAGGCAAATGAATGAAAGAGACAGAAATGGTCGGTCTAGACAATGTCGAGACTCGTGAATCATTGCTATTTAATATTAAGGTCACCTCACTTACTGCAGCTATACAAATGCAAGCATGATTTATACTTTAAACAAACAGAACTATGTTATTCTTGGCTTATTTTTCCTGATTGAGGTGTCATATATATCATCTAAGCTAGGGCAGAAAATGAACTTTCTAGAAATGTGATTTTCTCTTTGAAATTCAGATACCGTCCGCCAAATGAGTTTTTTGTACCCTCGATATGCATCATACAAGTTGCATCAAATGAAAGAGGATCTAACTCTAACTTAAGTCTAACTAGATTTAGTCTAGATGAAATTTTCTGTCTCTTTCATTCGTTAAGCCTCTTATTTGGGTAGGGTCGGCTCCTAAGAGAGGAGCCGACCCTACCCAAATAAAAGAGACAGAAAATTCGGTCTAGATTTAGTCTAGCTTTACAAATAACTTTGGCTTTGGTCACTTGGCCTTGGTGAAGTACATAGTCTAACCCTGGCCTGAGTAGATACCGACCCTGGATACCGACGCAACCGAAACAGAAATGTGTCATTCATTACCAAGAAGACACCCTACGAGAAGGAAGAAAATGAAATTGAACTGGAAGCCGGACTGCTGAGAACACAGCATTCTTCCAGAATCTCGGGTAAAGGTAAAGGTAAATTAATTATTATAATTGTGATTATAAGTTATGATGAAACATCAATAATTCTCGGTTTCGTTTTTTTCTGAAACGCACTGTTACTCACTAAGTTACTGTACTAGATCTAGGTTTATATTCTAGTGAGTCACTAGCAGCCAGCAGCTAGCAGCAACCAGCCAGGCATTTAACTCCAGGGAGCTCCCCCTCGCCCTCGGGGGCGGAGATCCCTGGAGTTACCAGGCATTACGACTGACAAATTCGACGCAGAATTGCCAGTTTTTTTAGCAAAACGAATAGCTATTTGTCATGATAGTGCGTGGAAAATGAATATCAAACATCAATTTATGGAAAAAATTTGCTTGATGAAAATGCGCCTCACCTTTCTTTAGAAGATTTTACAGAGATTCACTAAAGTAGATCTACTCCGCTCGGCTGAAATGCATCGAAAAAAGGAAGTGTTTCAAAACGTACAGCCCATTGAAACACGTGTGATTGTTGTTGTTGGGTTACGTTTATTGGCCATCGATTTAGATGGTTGGTTGGTTGGTTCTTTGTTTTAGATGGCGCTCTTCAATCTCAAAGATTATTTGCGCCAGTCAATTTCGTGTATAGCTTTGGCGTGGGCTTCGGAGATCAAGCCCACGAGCGACTTTCCTTGGTGAAATGAAATTAATAGTGATATGGTTTTATTAAAAAAAAAAAAAAAAAAAAAAAATTAGATGATTTCCGCCAGGCTTTGGTGTGAGAGGGCGTCCTGCTCTCTCTTCTGCAGCTCTACGTTTCTGTGATTCTGATACTTGCCCAGTAAGTGTAGGCCCTAGTTGATTTGTATAAATATTGCGTGCATGACATTTCACAAAATCTTGTATGAACTTAAAAAAATTGATACTATTTTCTGAATATTATAATTATAATTATTGATTCTTTTTCATGATTTAACTGAAAAAATAATTTAGTGCATCCACACAAAAACATATTATTATCAATATAACTTGGATGCTGGTGTGAGGAATATTATGAATGTAAAGAAAACAATTAGTGGATAGTGAGGCGATGACGTCACAGCCTCATATGTCATGAGTGAGTTGCCAATTTGACTTGTGATTTTCAAAGTTTTTCATGTCATTGGAAATTCATAACTTTCTTATTAATTATCCGATTTTGCGCGGGGGAACTTGATTCAAACAAGGATTAAGAGTCGAGAATGGTACATAGAATCGTCTACTTTCTTTAATAATCTAATGAAACGTCAGAGCTTCCGCGCTACGCGCGCGGGGGAACTTGATTCAAACAAGGATTAAGAGTCGAGAATGGTACATCGAATCGTCTTCTTTCTTTAATAATAAAATGAAACGTCAGAGCTACCGCGCTACGCGCGGAGGAAGGGGAATTTGATTCAAACAAGGATTAAGAGTCGAGTCTTCTTTCTCTAATAATTTAGTGAAACGTCAAAGCTTCCGCGCTTTGCGCGGGGGGGGGGGAGGGGAACTCTCCCTCCCTGCAGGCCCAACCCCCTAGGAACCGCGCTTCGCGTGCTCACTACCGCCCCCCTAAAATTAAATCCTGGCTACGCGCTTGGGAGGGGTGCAACTTGCCACACTCTTCTACCACTTTGGTTGCTTTGATCCATTGCCGAAAATATTTTGGCACCTATCATCCCCCCCAACCACGGATACAAATCGACACCCTTGCTTAGTACACCACGTTATCAAGAAAATGGCGATGCTCATGTCGTTCTGAGAAACTGTACATTATTCTTGTTTATGCCTCTCAAGCACTTTGGTGGGGAATCTACAGATTAACGGGCAAGAATATACTAAATCTCTCAGAATAAGTAAAGTTATTTCTTGGAGTGAGGTTCCTTTAATCAATTTCTATTTTTATAAGACTGGTATTCAGTTTTATTGATGCTATTTGTATAAAACTTTTCCAGATTTTTAACAATCAATGTAGGCTCTATATTTTATCTGCATACAAATATTGATGATTGTAGTTATACAACACTGTTATTAATTGTTTATATTTGCCATGTAATTTAAATTTCATTGTTCATTTTTATCTTGTTTATAATGTATACTATGTGCAATTCAACCTATGGCTGCAAATCATGTTGTTTAATAAACCATTTTGTTATTGATGATTGAATGGTTAAAGATGATGGTGATGATTGCGATGAGGATGCTGATGATGAAGATGATGTTGTTGTTGTTTTTAATGATGACCAAAAACAATGTTGATAATGTTCACTTATATTGAATTGCTTCTCGGATTTGTAAGAATAATTATTATGTTTTCACTATCGAAAGCGGCACGAAAATCTCACGAAAAATTGTTATAACTTTACAATGTTTGTAAACATGTAAATTCGTATGTACCTGTTTTCTCCAGCCAGTAACCTTGTAGATTCGCATTTCATTTTTCCGACTAGATCGATGCATGCCTCACCACCCCCCCCCCCCCCCCCCCCCCTCTTCCTCTCCCCTCAGAGGCCTGAATCACGCTAGGAAAGTATTGCCAAGAACCGCACTTTTACAAAGAAAACGGTATATCACTAGCAATCACAGAACTCTAAAAATACATGTACGTCATTTCTGTTCTGTGCTCGCATTGCCTCGCAATACATCAAATTCAACGTATCAAAGTTCGATTTTCAAGAGGTCATGATATATGAAGCCTGTAAGAATCCGGAACTACCAAATGACGGAAAATTGTCCACATAAATAATCGTAAAAACGCGATGAACCGCGCAAAGTCGACAACAGAACATCATTATTTGCACTAGTCATTTTATTGCTTCAAACCGATAATATTTGCAGCTGCAAATCATATTCATTCCCGCACTGAGTTGCAACGGATCGAGATATACTGCACGGCGTGTGACTTTCTCTTAGAAAGGATCTAGTACATAATAATTCATCTGATATTTTGAACAGATCTCTAAAGGTAAGAATGTGCTCTTTTTGCTCTCCCGTTGTCATTGTTTCTTAGATATATTTTTGAAAATTCTATCATCAGCGTTACTGAAAGCATTTGCTGCTACAGTAGTATCATACACCATTATGTTCTCACATCAGCATGGTGTATGCAGATTGAGATTTTAAAAATCTGTTCATTTTGTTGACTTTAATTGCGACCCCCCCCCCCCCCTCTCTCTCTCTCTCTATCTCTCTCTCTTTGTCTGCCTGTCTCTCTCTCTTTCTCTCCGTCTCTCTCTCTCTCTCTCTCTCTCTCTCTCTTTACCCCCTTCTCTCTCTCTCTCTGTTTATCTCTGTCTCTCTGTCTCTCTCTCTCTCTCTCTCTAATCTATCTCTCTCTAATATCTCTAATCTCTCTCTCTCTCTCTCTCTCTCCCATTTGAAGTGAATTGACAAGGTTTATTGAAAGTCACAATTAAAACCTGATACATCTTGAATTTACAAATAAAACTGTAACATATAAAATACATGTAAATAGTACGGGGTAAATTAGGCAAATATAAGATTAATATTCAGTAGTTGCATTGATATGATAAAAGCAATAAGAATTAGAAGAGTTAATGAAGATAAAGAAAAAGGAGGAGAAAATTAAAATAAAATTGAAAGAAAGAAGGCAACAAACAAACAAACAAGGTTGATAGTAAAATAGGGGTTTGCAATTTATGTTTCTTGAGAATGTGACATATTAAAGTTTACATCTAAAAGTATTCAACAAAGACCCTAGTTTAATCAGTCCACCTTTCATTCCTGAGTTACGAAAAGCACAAAAAACCATCAAATTTCAAAGAGGTATTAATAATCAAGTTGTTAACTGTACTTGTACATGATTGTAGATTACTCTGTCAATTGGATATAAGGTGAATCAACATATTGAACATACTGGCTTTTCCTATAGTCTTGCAAAGAATGTCGCTTCAGAATTTATATCAAAAGGAAATATCAGTGTCAGCTATTTGTAAGGAAATGCATAGATACTATGGATAGAGAATTGTGGGTTGTTGAATTTTGACATCAAAATGAAATTCGGAATCTACCAGTGACAATGCGGCCATTATTACGTTTTTCCTTGACGTCATACAAGAGAAATCTCCCATTCAAAACCACAGGTGAAGCTGAATAGTCGAAACACTGTACACACATGTACCAACTACATGAATACAATGTATAATATTAACTAGGATGCTATTTCCAAGTTCAACTATAGGCTGTATTATGAGTGCTTAATACACCTTGAAATAAAGAATAGCCACAGTGACGTACATTGGAAGGCCCCATGCAAGTGCAGCTGAAAATGGGCTTATCCAGCAAGGTTTCTCTGCGGTTGTTTTTTGTTCATTTTGTTGTACATTCTGAATGGTGTTGTGGGTTTTTTCTTCAATTAAATGCCATATGATTTATCTTGCTAATGTTAACTGCATATTTTGTATTTTGTTATTCGTTTATCCTTTTCATTGTATGTTCTTTTTATATGACGGAATTATGAACAAACAAACTTTATTTAATGCTTAGGTACCTGCAAAGAACAGATTTAGTTACATTGTCATTTGAGTCATTATGATAGTCATATTCAACCAAAACAAAAGGTAAGTTTCTTCAGTGACATTATTTAATATCTTTGTATAACTCTATAAACACTGTGCGCTTAGAAACATCAGTATTTTAGCGCCTAATAAATGTTATGTATTATTATTATTATTATAAATACTTCATGAGGTTTAAACAGCGAAGAACACAGTCGAATTACAACCATTGTGATGGATTTTGTTGTTGTAAACTAATGATTATGTTTTCATTATGAAATTATGAGTAGGTTTATATTTTCATTATGAAATTATGAGTAGGTTTATATTTTCATTATGAAATTGTGAGTAGGTTTTTCAGAGCAGTTGCCACTAGAAAAAAGTGGTTTCATAATGCAATGCAAGGTTTACCTAAATATTCTCTTTTCAATTATTTCATTCTTGTTTTCATCTACAGCGCATTATTGTAATTTCATCAAACTGCATTAAACTTATCTTAAAAAGAGTCATACTTTTTAAAATGTTATGTAATGAATTTGAATTACAAATTATGTGCCTGCATAGGAACGGAATAATCCGGATAACATAGTTCACAACTAAATTATTCATATCTGTAAAGCTCTTAGAGACGGTATTCAGTATTCAGCGCTATACAAATCCAGATAATTATTATCATTATTACTCTCATCAAGTTCTGTAATTTTTCAAGTATGATGTGAAAAAGAATTTGTCCCGATTTGAGTTTTGGGAGAATGTGACATAATTTTAAAGCTGACATCTAAAAGCATTCAATGCAGGCCCTTATTCAACCGGTCCACATTTCGGTCATGAGTTACGAAACACACACATACAAACTTCAATTTACGAGGAGTATGGCGAATTTAGCTGCCAATTATTGTAAGTGTACGTGTATACGATGATGGTTTGTTTATGTTTTAATAAGTGCTATAGTTAGAGGCTGTGACGTGCGACAGAAAGTTCTAAAAACATGTTTCAGTTCATCGAGGCTATAAACACTCGTGTTATATTGTAAATTTATGATAGTAATGATATCTATTTGTATTAACATTATCATAAACAAGAACGTCTGCGCTTTCGATCAATATCATTTTTCGTCCAAATTCTTTCATTTCCTCCTCTTGTTTTGAACTGTGGTCGTTGCAATAAAATTTAACCTTTAACCACCATAATTCACACTGCACTGTGAGCTTGAACATTAAGGTACTCTGTTTGTATTAGTATTTGCACTTGCCTGTTAAGTAAATCAGTATTTCCCTTAAGTCAATTATACGTCCAATATACCCTACAGTCATATAACATCCTGTTCAAATGATGACGTCACAATGTAGAGCATCACGCGTCTCATCCTGGCCTGCAACAGTTGGCTCAAACCACTTCCCCCGGTGCCCGTTTCGCGGAATAACTGCAAGTCATGACAGTATTGTTATCGGGGAAATAGTGGGCAAAAAACTCATAATGATGATAATGAAAACAACTATAATAACAACTAGGATAATAATAATAATGGCGATAATAACAATGATGTTACAGAATAACTTAAAGGTAATATTTGAGCCAATGTTCTTTTAAATGTATCATCAATGTATTTTACGACATATGTTTTTAGCTTCGTCTATTGAATGATTCTTTGTTTTCAGCTGCACATTCGATTAGTTTTATATAAAATAATAAGAGTATATTTGACTTAGACATGTTGGAAGGGTCCTACAATATATACGGCAGTCGATAGTATAAATTTTATTGTAAAACGATTTCAGTCAATATTTTAGGAGTATAATTTAAATGTTGCTGTCTATTAACCATTCACCCCATATTTAAACACGATCGGCTGTTTAGAACGTAAAACTGGTTGGATAACGTATGCAATATTCCATTGCCAATACACTCAGCATTGGGATCTGTAGTTAAGAGCGGTTTGCAGTAAATACACCCAGTAATAATGAAAGAGGAAGTTTGCTACAAAATTTTGCTTCGTAAATGCCTCAACAAACAAAAACCAAAAACCCTTTCAAATACGTAATATTGATAATACCCCGCGAGAAACTGATGGCGGGGTAAATTGTAGTCCTACTGAGTTCGATAAACCGAAACATTTTCGGTGATGAGGAATCAGTTTCCTTATTCCTTTTTTTTTTAACTTCCGGAATCGGTAACTTTTTGGAATTATTCGCTCTCCATTGCAATGTTGCAGTACTATGTGAATGAAAGAAATGGAATTATGGGATTCTCAAACTGTGATTTATACAGATTTGGAATTACAGTCAATTAAGGTCGTTTTTACATTAGGAAGGAGCCTGGCAGCAGAGAAGACTTGAAAGTATGATTTTATGACAAATCTACGCTTCCAAAATTATCACACTCGTTTCTACAACCAAATACCCAATTTTATTTATATTCTGTTGTGCCTTCCACAATTCCTCATCCAAATCGTATTTCGAAATAGTTGATGTGAATGTTTAGCGTAAAGCAAAGGGGATTATTTCTGCTAGTAAAAGTTTCTCTTTCGTTGAGAATAATGCTTGTCCATTTCCCCCGACGTGGCTTTAATACCCACGTCCTTGGTACAAGAGCTTCTATAAGAATACGAATGGTGTGTTTCTCTTATTTTCTTTTCAACCATTACGTAGGCCAACTTTTTCTTTTGATCGTATAATTTTCATAATTATATATACAATAGTATTGAAAGCCACTATTCACATTGTTTTTAACCAATGGTTCTTACGGTTGGCTTCATTGACGTAGCTACAGAAGGCACGTGACCCCATCCCCCCTCTTCCTCGAGTGGTGAAAAATATAATAAGACAGAAAGAAAAGCGTTGTAAGAGAGAAATGACAAGGGGAGAAGGGACAAGAAAGAAGACGCCTGGGCCACTTCTTCAGTCAGGTGGCGCTAGCTACGCTGCTGTGGCCATCACAAATTTACGCCATCCTTCTCTGTCTGCTGTTGCTCTCGTTGCCCCTGGCAGCTTTTTCCTGTCCATAAAATATGTGGATGTCTTTGAACCAGGAAATAGCAGGTCTGCCTCTTATTCGCCTGGCTCCCACTGTTCCTGTTTTATAAAGGGACTTTCCAAGACCATCTCTCCATACTACATGGCCCAAAAACTGCCGTTTCCTTCTGGCAATACTCTTTCTGGGCAACATCTCTGTATCCAGCTTGTCCAGTTCCCATCGGTTTGTTCTTCTGTCTGTCCACGGAACCCTCAGTATTCGCCGGTACATCCACATTTCAAACGCATCCACTCTCTTTTCATCTCTTTTGGTATAGCCTTCCAAATTCGCATTACATTTTCGGAGTTTCAAAGAGGCGCTCCCCTCCCCCTTCCTCAATCGTTCCAGTGTACCCTCAAGCTACGCCAATGGTTGTTTGTATACCTACCAGGATATATGGAAAATATCAAGCTATTTCCTCCATGAGCGTTACAGACCATATCCTCTGCTCCTCCACCAATCTCTGTCAAACCTCATCGTTTATCACTCTTTCCAGTGGAACCACCAGCCTCCGTGCTAATAAGGGTGTTCCATACCACAAGTGGTAAATAAAAAAATAGATAAATCCACCCGACTTAATTACCTTTGCCATCTTCCTTCACAGCCACATTCCAAAACTCTCCGACCTTTTGAGGTCTTTTGTTTTCAGAGTCTATACCTCTGATCCATAGAGCAGCACAATATATAACAAAGTAGTATCTGTGTTCTAATTAAAGTATAAATAAATATATATATATATATATAGAAAGAGAGTAATAACTTCACAAGGCTTAGTTATGTACTAATATTTTTTTTATTGTATTACTTTTAAATTACCTTTAACTTACTTCCAACCATGTACCTTAATTATAAGGGAGTTTACAGATACAACCTGCGCATGGGCAGATAAAGGTCGTTTGTACCAAAATGGTAAAACCCACAGAGATGAATACTGGATATGCGCTCATGAAAGTTAGGTAACATTATTCATTTATGCACCAACGGTACATTATATGATACGCAGGTGGAAGTATTCTTTTCAAGAGGTCAAACAAAAGGTATTCTTGTAGCACATCTAGGACTTTGGCAGTTGTTATTCTAAGATGCTCAAAGTGGAACTTCTCCATGTGTAAAAGATCTGTGGATACTTGGGGTCATTTGTACCATGTGCTATCTGTAAACTCCCTTATTAGGTGTATTTTGACCTAATGTATGTATTGTGTACCAATGTATGTATTTTGTCCTAATGTATTATTGTTCGTGTCTGATGATAATCCGACCTTGTGGATTTGTATCAATACAATTGAATTTGAACTTTGAATTTGAATTAGTACATTGTAAAGCTCTCTATGTTACCATATCAAATTGTTTATGTCATTTTTTGATGTATCACTCATAGGCCTTTTTAGGCCGGCCGTCTGATGACGGTGTGATTTTTTTAAATAAAGAAATAAACTTAACTAATCTGAACTATATTAAGTGGGAAAAGTGGAGCGGGGAGGATGTAATCAGATTTAGGGTGGATGAGCCAGTACAGGCCAAATAGCGGTCGAATGTAGCTCCATGCTTCAGTTATAATATAATTTATTTTATAACATTAGAAGGGAAAAGGAAGTAACAGAAAGAAAATAGATTATTACCCTTGTAAATCCCCCCTTCTATAGATACTATTTGATTATTGACCAATTTGTCTTTTTTTTGTTTTTTTGTTACAGAACACAATCAAGATGGCGTCGCTAAGGACCTCATCTGCTATTTTCATTCTATTCTGCAGTGTAATACACAGTGCAATGGCCTATGGAGTCTGTAAGTACAGTATAACACGTAAAGCCCACCGCTTAAAGCCCCTTTAAATTAGTGTTGGGAGCCCCCAAAATGTCACTTAAAGGAATAGTCGAGTTCTGTTTTCAGACCGCAAATGCCATCGAAGTGCATGGTTATTGCTCTTATTCTGATCTATGACATTAACCCTTTTAGGACCTAAATTTGCTATAAAGGTAATTTTAGACCCCAAAATGTGTGAAATTTAGCCAATACGGTCATAGCAATTCAGCTCCACTTTAAAAAAAACACGGTGACCGTTAATTAATTATTTAATTAAAAATAACAATACATGAGCAAGCTAATTGTGGTATTATAAGCAACGCGAAAATGCCAACAAAAAGCACATCGGTATTGGCTGAAATAGGACGTAAAAGGCGTAAATTCGTTTTTTTTTTCAACGGTTTTTTCAAATTTTTCAAAATAACATTTGTGGTGGTACACAAGACAAAAGTATTAGAAATCGTTATATTTCAGCCGTCTCTGAACCGATTTTGATCAAATAAAGATGATTTTGTCATTTAAATATTATGTTCTTTCAAATTTGACACTCAGTTTTTCATTATCTCACAAAAAAATATTTTGTGTAGCGCCCTCTGCAACAGAACTCAACTATCCCTTTAAATTGTATCATAACGTGAAAGATGATGTCATTTAAGACATCCTTTTCTGCAGGGACTTTCAAAACACATGTGTTTGAAGTCGAATATTGATGAGAGAATACAAAATTAAGTTTTTCTGCGTACAACAGAAAACCCAAATTATGTTCTTTTATCAATTTGTCTTCAAACTCCTTTTAGGGGTAAATCTTTGCAGAAGCGTGTCTTAAATGACATTCTCATTCACATGTCTGATAGGTTACAATTTAAGTGAAATTTTGCCATCAATTTTTTTGGCGAATTTGGGGCTCCCAACACTTACAGAGGGCCTTTTTGTTCACTTTTCTCTTTTTCAATGTTATAAAATGGCGTACACTTTGGGTGCTGTTTACTAATTTTCAATACTTCTCTTTTTGCACAAACTCAATGGTTTCGAAACCAACTGCATGCGGTTAGTTGTAAAGCTCTCTTGAGGAAGTTTACAGAAGATTATGTTGTCTCGGTTTAAGACTTTTAAAAAGAATACCAGTGAATGCGATGATTTTTGAGAATGAGATCGGGAATCCCCCCTCTCTTTTGGAAATGATTGTGTGGGAATGAACTACGTGTCAGCACGGTACAGAATAAATATCCCGGGCAAATGATTTTGTAAAGAATTTCAGTGAATGCGATGATTGTTGAGAATGGTATTTGGAGCCGCCATCATTCTCTTTTACAAATATTTGTGTAAGAATGAACTATAATAATGTTAATACGCGATACAGTGCCCAAACTGCAATTCACACGTAGCCTATGGCATAAAAGTTGTCGTCGACAAAGTCCAAAATCGTTTTCTAAACTTGTCAGCTAGTACAATCTAGTATAATATAGATGTGACCCCTCCCCCCCCCTCTCTCTCTCTCTCGCTCTCCTTTATGTCTTTATATGTTTTTTAGGATTGTTGACAAACCCCGGCCCCCCACCCTAAATTACCCTAAAATCGATTTGATTTATCATTATTGATTTACCAATAGAAGCCCCCACTCTAAATAACCCTAAATAAGTGTTATTTAGGGTACGCATTATGCTCGTTCCCTCTTTTTGAAAGCACCCCCTATCTGAGGACTGCCAACATTTCCGAACCCCCCTTTCGCGGGCTTTTCGCGGGCTTTTCCTGCCTTGAAGACCCCCCTAAATACGGAAAAATGCTCAATGTACCCCCCTAAATTCGGAATAATTTCTCAGGAGTCCAAAGAGATGAGAGAAAGAAAAAAAAAACACCCCCTTTTCAAAGAAATCTCCGGGTGAAAAGTCAAATACCCCCCCTTTTTTTTTACAATTCTCGGGCCGGACTTTGTCGCACGAAAAGTACCCCTTTAAAGGTGCTATGTCCCTTTTGCAGCCAACCTCAAATTCTGTAGAACTTTGCAGGAATTATGAATAGTCTATGTCATGTAGATCTATGTCCTATATGTGAAATTTAAACGTTAGGAGTGTCCTCATATTCAAATTATGCAAGGAAACCCGTTTACTTGCTAGACTTCACTGTCAGACACTATTGAGTGACTGACTGGCTTTTTTTCCTCTTTGGTAATAACATACATGAAAGAGTTGTAAAGGGTACATGAGCATTTGTCTACATCAATAACCCACTTCTTGTGATGGCCAAGATTAAACTGATTGAATATTTGCGCAGCATAAAACATATGACCATTCGGTACAATTGTCTGAAAATCAAGACTATTACTTTTGGGCTCTATAGCCCTAAAGTCGATTTGACAACAGACTAATAGTCATTATTTTCCCACTTGAAGACATTTTCAAGCCCCACCTTTTATAGGGAAGTTCTAAATAAGTATTATCTTTGAAATGCAGTTGGAATTTAACTTTTTCATTTTTTTGGCCTGCAAATGGGACATAGTACCTTTAACGGACATTTTGGTAACACGCATGCGGTCATTCCGACCCTAGCCTATAATCTAGGCGGAGTGCCGAGCTTTTTTCTTTGCTGCTAGACTAACCCTAAGCAGAACGTCTGATACGGCGAGACTACGAACCGTGAGTCGCGAAGCGGCTCACCGCCTATACTCACTGGTCTAGCTTTAGTCGTTGTTTTTTTTATTATCGACCCTGAATCCGTGGCAGTTTTCGTACATGGTCGATAATAAAAAAAACAACGACTAAAGCTAGACCAGTGAGTATAGGCGGTGCGCGGCTCAAGGTTCGTAGTCTCGCCGTATCAGACGTTCTGCTTAAGGTTAGTCTAGCAGCAAAGAAAAAATCTCGGCACTCCGCCTAGATTATAGGCTATTCCGACCCCGGAGTGGGGGAGGGGGGGGGGGGGGGTGACACACACTAATCAGTATAGCAATCGCGGCTCTTGCCTTCAACGCCGCCCCCGCCCCCCCCCCCCCCCCCCCCACGATCAGTGAATTAACGGGAACGACAAGTTATCAAATCCATACTTCACAGGGCCCCACTCACAATCATTGCTTTTTGGGGTCTCAATTTGGATCATGTTTGTTCGTCATGATTGCTATGGCATGTTTTTTTTAATAAACTGAGCTGAACAATTAGGAGGATAGAAATCATTGATTCGATAGATGGCGCCCTAGAAGTAAGAACGTAAATTTTGCACCTCTCTAAAAGCTCAGAGAATAATCGTCAATTTTGGACACCAATTGTAAGAATCCGACGTGTTTGCATCAACAATATTACAAGGAGTTATCTGTGAACTATCTGTGAACCTAACATCGACCAAATGGAACCTCAAAAGCAGAAATTAAGGTCGACTTCGAGGTCTGCAATTTCGAAGCACAGTGCACAGGTCCACGTACACGGTACACGCCAACACGCAGGGCTTTCAAAAAGCCCGCCAAATACTACCACACGAAGCCCGCCACGGAGCCCCGCCAGCGCAACCGGCACCCTACCGAAGGTCCCAGAGGCAGCCGTCGTTTTACCTGCTGACCACTCTGACCATGAAGAAGTAGTTACTCCAGCCTCACCATCCCCAGATGCAGGGCTTCAACAGACGGAAGAAACAGATATTCGTCTCCGACGAGAAGATGTGGCGGAGTACTTCGAAAAAGCAACGCAGAACTTCGAAGCGATGATCCGTTCGACGATGGATACATTCCTGTCCAAGCTGCATGATGTTGAAGCCAACATGGCCGCCTCCATTGAATTCGAACGCGAACGTATCAACGATCTCCAAGATAATCAGGATCGCATGGAGAAGAAAATTCACGACATGGAGAATGAGATAACCCATCTGAAGTCGGAGGTAGAAATCCACACCATTGCAGCAAATAAAAATGAAAGGTTCTCACGTAGAAATAACGTGAGATTGATTGGAATGCCCGAACCACAGGAAGGCCAGCGTGAGGATTGCATCCAGATCACCGAAGACATCCTCAAAACCAAGTTTGGAATCCAGAGCAAAGTTGAAAGAGCCCACCGAGATGGAAGAAAGTACGATCAAGGTAAATCACGTCACATCCTTATCAAATTCCTCTCGTACAGAGATAAGGTCGAAGTGATGCGCAACACCAGAAATATTCTCACAGGTGAACGTTATTTCATCACCGATGATCTAACACCACTTGACCTGAAAGAAAAACAGAAATGGGTAAAGCAAGCCCAAGAGCTGTACAAATCTGGGGTCAAGCTCAGATTTTATGCTGGAAAATGGCGACAGCTCGGTGGTACTCTATACAAATTTGACTGAGTTAATTTAGAGTTGAAATTTATGATGATCTTTGTCCTGACAACGGTTGATGCATGATAAACAAACAAAAAAAAACACAGACACGATATAGTAACTTTTCGATTGTTTAATATGTTTATCCTGCATAAGCCAAACTATTCACCACAACATTCATGGTTCAATGTTTGATTGATGATGAACTTTTTTTGGTATACTCTTGTGGTCTAAACTTTAAATAATTACATTTATTGTATTTTATATGACAAATATTAACTACATCCACATAGCACACAATTATTATGAATGTATGTATGTGTATTAGAAATATTTTGTTTTGTTACTTTGTTACAATGATAAAATATGATATTTGAAGAGTCTACTGGTAACCATTTTGGTAACCATGAGAGCATTTTGTTTGAATTCTGACGTATCTAATGATGACACCATGTGTTCATATTTTATTTTGGTACTGTATTTGAATTAAATAGATGCTCGACACAAGTCCTCATATAGTTATGATAGAAAATAAAATTATAACAAGTGTTGATTTGTAATATAGACCTATCAGTGATATGCTCTATATGTGTATGTGTCGCAATGTCACTATGGTGTGAATATAATTAGTAATTATATAATTACATACAAAGTTAATGACAATTTGAAATGAAAGTGTATTTAATGACACATTATACATGTGGTGCCATCATGGAACTGGTCGATAAAATTGGTCGACTATTGATATCATATTTATAAAATGATGGATTAGCAGTGATAACGATTAGCTTTATAAAACAAGGCTAACGTGATAGATTGTGATATCATGCATATCACTATTTATCACGTTACTGAATATATTATTGGTTTGCATTTGTATTTGCACACTGATTATAATGTACCGGTGTGTTTGATTTTAAACACATGAATGTTTATATTATGTTATGTGGTTTACCATTTTTATGCGTATGGTATACACTCATTATGTTCATACCCATATACTTGTTGAGTGTATAAGTCTGATTGTTAATAAACATGATTTTTAGTATTCATGAAATATTTGATGAATCGAACTACACACACTGTAATATAAATATTATTTTACACTTGTAGGGTTGTCGGAATCACTGAAAATGCACATAAATGGAATTGTTGACGTGATTTTGTGTATAATTATACGCGTGCTGGTACACATGACCATTTTTTTGTAATTTTGTTTGAACTTAGACACACGACCTACATGTTAATGAATTGAACTAGCTTTATTGTTGTAAACACGGCTCACTGGTCATTTTTTTCTTGTCCATGTCTGTAAAGTTTTTTTTTTTTTTTTTTTTTTTTTTTTTTTTTTGTCCCAGACACGGACGTACGGACTGCAAGCATGAAGACGATTAAACTGTGGAATTGCATTATATTACACTGCGACAGCTGTTGGTATTGATCAACCCTCACTGTTAGAGACTGCATGGGTAGACACAATGAGGTTCGTCTTCGTGCTTGCAAAACCGTGCGCATACATTCTACCTCTTTATTTTTACGCTACCTTGATTATATGCCTTTTACTCTGCTTTCATAAAACTCTTGTGATATTCAGTTACGTGTAATATCACTCCATAATGTATTCAAATTCAAATTATATGACTTGTGTTCGAGCAACTGTACACATTTATATTATTCATTTTGTTGTAATTTGTATTCCGCTTGAACTCAGTTACTGGCATTCGTGTACTTACTTATACGAACTATGATAACATAATTTGTGTGGGTGGGTGCATGAGTGCTTGTTATTGTCAACACGGTTCACTGATTTTGTTTGTGTTTTATACACTGTACACATTATGTATGCATGCATGCATGCAAGGCACGCGTTGGGTTGCACACATGATATAACCGTTCAAATCCATTATATTCCAAGACCATTGCTCCATTACCTCTTTTGGAGACCTGGTAGGAACGATCCTGATGATCTTCATGTGTGCAACCCGACGCGTTTAGAGTTTTTGTTTGTTTTTTCTACTTTTTTTATTTTATTTTTTTTATTGTTGCTGTTATTTCAATATTTCGATGCTACTCTCTCACTCATGTAAAATCACTTTATGATGTAAAATTATAAGCCATATGCTCGTATTGTTCAGTTAATATAATATTTTGTCCTTAATTGTTTACTTTTGGATAAAATGCAAGAGACTTGCAAAAAATTTTGTTTTGTTTATTTTGGCGCTAAATATGTTGAAGAATTTATTCTTTCCTTTTTCTCTTCCCCTTCACTATTCTTCTTTCTATTGCACTCCACTAACTTGCACTCCGCGCAAAAGCCTCTCTCTTTCAAACATTATATTAGGTTCACATTTAAATGAATAATCATGATTTGTTACATGACCAGTCTCTAATTGAACACGATAGTGACTATTTTACTATTGATGAATTTATTGCGAAAATTAAGATTACACTAAACCAATTTAATCATGAATTGAATAAAGGTAGTAATAATGATATTGATAATTTCAGTTTAATTCACTTTAATGCTCGTAGTTTGAATAAAAGTTATGATGATTTAAACACACTTTTTTCTGTAATTCCTGGGTTTAATTTTTCTGTAATAGGTGTCACTGAAACGTGGCTTAACGCAAACTCCCTTCCTGTATTTAATCTTGATAATTATACTATGGTCCGTGCTGACCGCAAAGAAGGTAGAGGTGGCGGTGTAGCTATTTATTTACGTAATCAGTTAAATATTCAAATACGACATGATATTCATATTGAAGGTGCAGAGGACATTTTTGTTGAAGTTATAAATGATTTTGGTAAAAATATTTTAATAGGCGTAGTTTATAGACCTCCTAATAATCGGATAGAGACATTTTTAGATAATTTAGATGAATCTCTTCATACAATAATTGGTGAAAATAAAGATGTTTATTTAATGGGAGATTATAACATAAACATTTTACCTCCTCTTCATAATAATAGTTTGAAATTAAATAACATTCTATTATCTTACTCGTTGCATCCTCATATTAATAAACCCACACGGATTTCGAAAACATCTTCAACCTTAATTGACAATATATTCTCAAATAATGTTAATAAGGAATGTTTAAATGGTATTTTGTATTATGATATATCTGACCATTTGCCTATTTTTAGTATTATTAAGCAGACAATTAATGTTCATAGATTATTGAACAATACACTAAAAATGCATAGAAAAGAAAATTCTTCTAATATTGATTCTTTAAATATTGATTTATGTCAAGAGCAATGGCTCGATGTATTTGAGGAAAATGATGTTGATAAGGCTTACGAAAAATTTAATCATAAGCTACAAAAGTATTATGATAAAAATATTCCACTTGTTCGAACAAAATATAAAAAAGTTAAAAATCCATGGATCACTAAAGGAATTTTAAAGTCGATAAAAACTAGAAATAAACTTTATAAGAAAAGTCTTAAAAAGATGAGTGATGAGAATTGTAGCAAGTATAAAATTTATAGAAATAAATTAACTTCAATAATTCGACTTTCACGTAAATTACATTATTCAAATAAAATAGACATGAATAAGACAAGTAATGCTTCAATATGGCAAATTGTTAAAGATATGATTGGTTCTAAAAATAATACTCCTAAATCATTTTTTAAAGATGGTCAGGAAATAAATAATCCAGTAAAAATTGCAAATATGTTTAATTCATATTTTAATGATATAGGTCCAAATTTAGCATCAGAATTTAATATTGATCAAAATAGTTATAAACAATATTTGGATGAACCATTTTATAAATCTTTATTTTTACGACCAACATCCTCTCACGAAATTATTAAAGTTGTACAGTCTTTAAAATCCACTAAATCTACTGGTTATGATGGGATAAGTGTGAATCTTTTGAAAAAAATTATTTATAATATTGTCTCTCCAATAACATATATTTTTAATTTATCGATCACACTTGGTGTTTGTCCAAATATATTGAAAATTTCTAAAATAATCCCAATATATAAAAAAGATGATTCTTCATTAGTAAATAATTATCGTCCTATTTCCCTTTTACCGGCTGTCTCAAAAATTCTTGAAAAAATTATTTATGAACGACTTTATGATTTTTTAAATAGTAATGATTTACTTGTTCCTAATCAGTTTGGTTTTAGAAAGCATCATTCGACAGATCATGCAATTATTCAACTTTATGATAAAATTATTACATCATTGGCTAATAAGGAACACAGTGTAGGCATTTTTATGGACCTGAGTAAGGCATTTGATACTATTGATCATAAAATATTGATTGATAAATTACAATTTTATGGAGTAAGGGGTATTGCTTTATCATGGTTTAAAAATTATTTGTTTAATAGAGAACAGTATGTATACTTTCAATCTAAAGAGTCGAGTAGATTACCTATAACTTGTGGCGTCCCTCAGGGATCGATTCTAGGTCCTTTATTATTTTTGTTATACGTTAATGATATTGTAAAATCATCTAAACTTTTAACATTTATATTGTATGCAGACGACACTAATGTATTTTATTCTCATACAAATTTAGACACACTTACGTCAATCTTAAATGTTGAATTATCTAAAATATATGTTTGGTTTAAGTCTAATAAGTTATCTTTAAATTTTACTAAAACAAACTTTATATACTTTAGAAATGTTCATTCACCAAAAGTAAATTGTAGATTATATATTAATGATATTTTGCTTTTAGAAAAAAATTCTGTCAAATTTTTGGGGATAACCATTGATTCTAATTTAACTTGGTCCGATCATATACATAATATATTGAACGCTGTTTCTAGGAACATTGGAATATTATATAAATTGAAATTATTACTAACCCCCAAATCTCTTTTTATGATTTATAATGCTTTTGTACTTTCGCATATTAATTATTGTAATATCGTATGGGGAAACTGTTGTAAAACTAAAATTAATTCACTTGAACTTTTACAAAAGAAAGCTCTACGAATTTGTACACAATCTGATTATTTAGCACACACTACACCTATTTTTAAAACATTGAAAACTCTCAAAGTAACTGATATGCACATTTTTCAAACAGCTATTTTTATGTATAAATATGTCTCCAACTTACTTCCTAAGTCCTTTCATGATTTTTATATTCATAATGTTAATGTACATTCGTACCCCACGAGGCACTCTATGGATTTTCATTTAACTAACCCTAAAATTGTTTTGGCACAAAAATCAATAAGACACAATGGACCCGATGTGTGGAACTCCTTGCTTATAACATTAAAATTATTTACAACACTTGTTTCCTTTAAAGTGAAGATGAAAGAATATTTATTGATAAGGTATGAAAATTAGATTCTGGTCATAATATACTACATGTATTTTGTTTGAATATTCATTGTTTATTTGTATATAAAAAGGAAATTATTTTGATAGATTGAGGAGCTCGCGCAGTGCACTCTTCACTTTGCACAGCACTCTCTTCACCCGCTCTTTCTTCCTGTCTCCTCTCCTTCTTTTGTAAGGCCGGTATCATTTCAAGCTCTGCTTACGATATCGGTCTTCTGCATTCTCCCCCTTTTCTTTCTTTTCAAATACGATTAATTGTACTATTGATTATTTATATTTATTTATTTATATGAATTACTACTTGTATTACTTATCATTATATTGCTAAAATGTATTCATTGTTATTTTTGTTATTGTTTATGGAAAATGCAGAAATAAAAAACTTGAAAACTGAAACTGAACCCACACTGTTCTAGAATCACTACCGCAAAATCCCTTTTAGCGCCATCTTAGGTAAGCCGCAGCAGTATAATGGTCTCGTCATGATAGTGGTCTCGTTCTGCCCGTGACTCACTGGGGACTTTTAGATTTGCACGTCGACATATAGTAGACTGCTACGTGTGACGTCCTTTTAAGACACTGGCAGTGCCTTAAAAGGACGCCACATTGCCTTACAAGGACGTCACACGTAGTAGTCCACTATAGTCTGGTGCTCGCATCGAGTCCTCTGTCTCTGAAGCGGACCTTGGGTAATGTGGGCAAGTTGACCATGAGCTGGCGCTGTGCTTATAAGCTGGGACAGAAAGTTCATCAGTTCATTCTCGCTTATTTAATAAATCCTATTTATCTTTGATTTGTTTTCGTATTGGCAGACTACGGTTCTTGGTACCTCTACGTTTGGATACCGCTCCTGATCATCGCAATTATCCGATGCTGCTGCTACCTGAACCGAAAGAATGAACCCGAAGTACGAACGGTCTATGTGGAGGGGGGTCCCACCGGCCAGTCACAGACGGTTGTCAACACCCAAATGACGGCAGGGTCGACCGTGGTCAATCCGCCCAGGTATCAACAGCAGCCTCAAGGCGCCGTTATAAATTCGGCCTACACACCGGATCCTGGTACCGCCTATCCGCCCAATGCACCGGGACTGCCCTATCCGCCAACCGCGTACCCACCCCCAAGCGCCGCGTACCCACCTCCCCCTGAGTACAGTGAAGCGGTTAAACTCCCCGAACCTCTTTAGTCAATTCAAATTTTTAAGAAGAAGGTATTGATTAAAGCTACATCCAGTTAGACGTCCATCATTTTGTGAGCCTGAAATCAACTCGGAAAACATATAATTGCAGCTGCACAAATCCACATTAATTTGTTATTCGTGCTCACAAGTAGCGGATCGGAATTCGGAAGGAGGGGGGGGGGGGGGGGGCGCCGCCAATCTGACAATTTTGTGAAAAAGACTACTCCTATACAAAGTTTAAAAATATCAAAAGGCTATATCAGCCCATGACCAGAATTATTTCTCCCCCCCCCCCCCATCTTTTTGTTCGCTGTTTGGGGAGGGGGGGGGGGGGGGGGAGCGTACCCCCGGTTCCCCTGGGTTCGCCTTTACGCATCCAACATTAAACGCACAAGGTGCCTACAAGGTGTTATGGTTACCCTATTAATTAAGTTTCAACTAAAACTCGCATGCACTGAAGGTCTTGGATGTTAAGTTTGATGTATAATACTTCAATAAAGAAAAAAGAGCCTCTAATAATGACGTCGTACACGGCCGCCAAAAAATAGGCAAACCGCTGCATTTTTTTCTTTCATGTTTTAAATGAATGACTTTGGCGTGTATTCACTGAGCTCTGTGTTAAAGATACCTACGGCATGATAAAACGTCATTATCCACACGAGGGTTTAGTCGCGTGTGTGTGTTTACTCAGTAAAATGATGTATTTCATATATTCTCTATCTTATTAGGCGTGATACTTTGCAGAACATAAGAGAAATATTGTTGGTTCCTACGTTTAACTAAACAAAGAGGAGCTGAAAGAGTAGTTTACATGAAAAAGGGGGACATGGATTCTAAAATAACAAAGAACACTCATCAATATGACATGTGTCTGCTTCATATTGATGCGTTTTGTAATAATTATTCACATTATGACTTTAAGTGTGTAAAATAAAATAATGTGACTATATTCACGTAAATAATATGAAATCATATTTTTGTACTGTATATTTTCGGAATATTCTGTTGTTCCGGTAATTTCGAACATTTTCTTCAGGGGTCTAAATATTTCAGTCTTCCATACTCATTTTTTAGAGGGGAAGTCCAGTTATATAGTCCACCCTGATATTAAATTGTTTTTTCATGAAAGCAGAAAAATGAGAGAAATAAATCATTTAAAAAAAATTAATCCGATTAAAAGTAAGGCAGTTATGAAATGTGATGTTCACATCAGTGAAGCACATACTGAGCACATATTGGTAAAACTGTGACGTAACCATCTTGGGAGCTCCTCGCCAATTTCCTCTGTACATACAATGTCATAGTTATTAATGACGGGATAGATAGATCTGTTTCACACAGGTTTGTATAAAAAAAAACATTTGCAATAATTATATCTCGGTTGAATTTATGTAATTTTCTCAAGAGAATTCTTTTTTTTAATTTTTTTTTAAAGTGTTTTTCAATATTTCAGGGCAAGTGGGAGGGGACCTCGCAAGACACGTCACAGAGTTGTCAACCTGTGTTTATTGATCACACCTTCAACAATTCTTAATTTTCTTATTTATAATCGGATTTCACTAAAACTCACACTAACTTTTTCTTTCATTGTTCTGCTGCTATTAAAACCAACAAAATATCAGGGTGGACCTCCCCTTTGGATATTATGATTATCACCATTTTTCTCTGACATTACCTATAATTATCCTTTCTTTTCTTCAAAATGTAATTAAATGCAAGTTAGTTTAGTTTACTTACACTTGGAGGCTGTTCATTTATATTCAAAATATTCATTTTTACCCAAAATAATGTTTCGGTACTGTTTTTGTAATATGTTCGGATTTTCGTTTGACCTTGCTTTATATTTAAACTTGGCTTATTATTCACCAAGTGATCAACATTGTTTTAGCATAAAATTACATTTTTTTAAACGGAATGAAGCCATGATCTTGTTTGTATATAATGATGTTTGATAAAGCTTCCAATGAAAAAAATGACACTAGTTTGTATTCGTTTTTGTTTGTTTGATTGATTAGATTTGATTTTGTTGCTTTCAATGTTTTATTTAACCTGCGATGTGTGGAACTTCATTTAGTCATGTTAACAAAACAATCAACAACCATAAATCATACCATATTGAATTGTGAATAAGAAAGAAAAAAAAAATCAGATAATGAGATTAAAGCAAGTTTGAACGAAATCGGATAACCGAGAAGTTCAAAAGCTCGAATACATGTTATATTTGGTTGAATCCAACCTTCGTATGAAGTTGAATCGAGTGAGAAGAACACAAATCACAGAAACCACAGAAAGTAAGGTGACTGTCAAAGACTAGCGAAAGCTTGAATCGGATAAGGAGCTAAAGCAATTAAGTATGATATATGGTATGGCGTATCCGGACACCTACCCCCTGGACAACCACCCCTAGGATAACCACCCTCTAGGACAACAACACCCTAGGACAATTACCCCCTAGGGCAACTTCCCTCTAGGTCGACTACCCCCTAGACAACTAACCCCCAGACAACCACCCCCTAGGACAACTACCCCAGACAACTACCTCCTATAGGATAGTTGTCCTAGAGGATGGTTGTCGTAGGGGGTAGTTGTCCAGGGGTAGTTTTTCTAGGGGGTAGTTGTATTGGGGTAGTTGTCCGGGGGTAGTTGTCTATAGGGGGTAGTCGTCATCCTAGAGGGTAGTCGCCTTAGGGGGTGGTTGTCCTAGAGGATGGTTGTCATAGGGGGTAGTTGTCCGGGGGGTAGTTGTCCGGGGGTAGTTGTCCTGGGGGTAGTTGTCAGGGGGTAGATGTCCTAGGGGGTAGTTGTCCGAGGGTAGTCGTCGTCCTAGAGGGTATTCACCTTAGGGGGTAGTTGTCCTAGAGGGTGGTTATCCGGTGGGTGGTTGTCCAGGGGGTAGGTCATGGTAGCCAGATGGCCGAATTTGGTATATTGCGTAAAAACATAAATAATTATACAAACATAAATAAACTACAGAACAATTATCCAGCAAATCGTATGAAGAGAAAACACAGTGATTGAATTTTTTAATTTTTTTTTAATCAGTTTAATATACACCTACATAATCAATGAATAAAGTTCGGTAAACAGGTAAACAGGTAAGCAGGTAATAATATGCTTTCCACAATCATATAGGAAAAGATCGTTCGAAACAAGAGAGAAGAGAGAACAAAGGGCTGGATCGAGGGAAGTTTTAAAAAAAAGAGATGTAGGGAGGGAAAAAACAGACAACACAGGGTATACAGGAAAAGTATAAAAGAGAGACACACAGAGAAAGGGAGAGAGAAAGAGAGATAAAGGGAGAGATAGAGAGAGATATACATGCTGAGGATGATGCATAACGGACATATCGAAAATAAGTCTCAAAATTATCAAAATTTGAAAGCTGACATCGTTAAATTTCGTGAATCTCAAATCGGTGAATAACGAACATTATAAACTTAAATAGGAAAACGTTTCCTATTTGTTGTACATAAAATATCACAAATGGTTTCACAGATTGTACAACCTGGGGAAGAGGGGGGGGGGGGGACATTCTTGCCTATATTTGGCATGCAGAAATGTACACCTAATAGATATCTTTTTCACGCAACAAAAAAAAGAGAAGAAAAGTGTATGGGTTTGGAGGTTCTTGCTTAGTACAACTTCAGGAAATTTTGTTGTGTGCAGAAGCAAATGGGAGGTTTTTCATTGTTCAATGTTCACCATTGATTGCATTCGCAATACCAAATGCTTTTAAAACTTACCAATAGAGGGCGCAGGCAATTTTGTCATACGGTGAGTGATCAAATTATTTATTTTTAAAAAGTTGACGCTGTCGTATAATTAGGTTACAATGAGATGGCGTGCTTTCGTTTTGGGCGACGGTAAACAAAACTGCGACTGTATCATCGGGGGATCATCGGGCGTGCGAACTGGATCACGTGTTCACCAACTTGATCACCTGATCATGGGGCGGAGTGACAAACGCCCAACATTAACATCTTAAAGCAAGAGGACTACATACAAGTATCAACAGGGTCAAGGTTAAGAAGAAACCACCAACACTCAATAGAAATCCCCTTTGCCAGAAAGGACGTATACAAATACTCCTTTTTTCCAAGAACTGGACGAGCATGGAATGCCCTCGACCAGCAGTCTGTAATAGCTACATCAGTTGATAATTTCAGAAACACACTCTAGCATGCATCACCTGCCATACAAGTTAGCGACATGCGGAATACCGCCCTGCTGACTACAATTTCAGAAGGTTCAGAAGGTTCTTAACAAAACTTTCTTTAAAAGACCATAATTAATCTGATTTCACTCAACATAACACAGGCCATTTGGCTTGCAGAAAATTGTAATATATGTATCAGCAGATATTCAAATAGGCCTAGACAGAAACTGCTCTGTAATCTTGGTCAAAAATCAAGTTTGCCTGCAAGAAAGTCATTCGTCATTCGGGCCCTACAGCAAATTTGGCAGTACATCTTCGGGGCGACGGTAAAACACCCCGAAAACCATTTTCATTGCGGGACGAACCTCCAGTTACGAGCATGCGCAGACAGGTCCAATACCTAGCTTTACCGTCGCAGGGTCCATCGTCGCCCAAAACGAAAACACATGTACTACCTCAGTCACACAAACGATACCGATACCAACACCAGACCGAATAAACAATTACATTACCACGAATGGCCAAAATCACATTTTTTTACCAATAGGTTCTAATAATAACTAAATAGATTGTCAGAGGCTTTCTCGATAAAGCAGCATCTAATGTAAGTAAAGTGGATTCCATCGACAGGGATTCTAGTATTCGTTGCAGGTGAATGGAATGGTAGTCATGATATGGAGTGACATACAAATTAACAGATCTTTTCCAAAATGTTCTTGACACTTTCCGAAAGAGGGCGCTGTGATTGTTTTGTCAGACGGTGAGTGAGCAGATCGGCTTTTCCTGAAGCTGTCGTATAAAAGCATGTCAAGGTTTACTTTGCGACAATCTTTCTCTTAAAGGAAGGAGTAGTGGCAGGACTGGTAACGGCTTTATGGAAGATAAGTGACGTCAATTTTTCTCTTGCCGTTTTTTCTTCTGATTCTTCATTCGGTTGGAGCTCGAAATCACTTAAAGCATGCTCGGTCTGGGGAAGGATTGTTCTTCTTGATGGCGTGAACTGGGAGGGTGTTGAGGTCCTAGCATGCAGAGACTACCGGTATATCTGAGATTTCTATCTTCCATCGTTTGGGTGGAGAAGTTAGGTTCTCAGAAGATGTGGTTTCTACAACCTGGCCTGCATGTAGCGCCACAGAGATTGGCAGAGCCATTTTTTCATTACCAAGAAGGGAGGCATTCTGATCCCTCCAGGCTCGGAACACTTCGAAGTTTGGACGTTGGCTACCTCCTATGAGGTTTGTAGTACTACTTGCCAACTCGTTGGATAGCAGGATATCAAACCCGGTGGCATCCTGTAACAGCTGAAGCGGTTCCACACCTAGAAAACAGGTTCCAAATTCCTTGTACCTGTATAAGAATCGGCCTGTGCTTCCCAGGCGGAAAATCTGGACTGGACACTTTGCCGCGAATGCCACGGCAGATGCCTCTACTTCTGCAGGTGTTGGTACTTTCTTTCTTCAGAAGCTCAACACGAGCAGTCCTGTCCAGGCACTCACTTGGGAGAAGCTCACCAACTGCATCCATGAAGGCAAGATTGTTGTCCGAGATGATATTGACGAGCTCCGCCTTGTAACATTGACTAAGGACTGTCTCCAGTTCTTTGTTGCAGGTGGATGTAGGAACCCCATTACTGTCTCGTTGGCAATTATGTAGCGTATGATCATTCCTACATGCGAGCACCTTGTACAAATTCTTGCAGTCGTGTGGCAGCTTGATAGCCTTCAAAGTGCCACGATCTTGAGGACTTTACGGAGTACTGCAAGAAACATAATCATCTCCTACATTAACATCTTGGATTGGCTGAGTGAAAACCACTTGGTAGCTAGTCCCATAAACGCTCCTAGGCTTGCCATCTGCAGTTACAACTGCATAAGGAGATCCCTTGTCTACATTGTCCACAGATGCAAAAGCAGCGGCAGATGTGCCACGCTTCCTTCGTGTGGTATGTAAGTTTGTCATTATGGCAGCATTCTCATGGGCATCAAGTGTTGTCCTTGATGATGCTATTCCCAACCTAATTGGGCATCTTTAGACAAAACATGGTTGCTTGAAGTACTTTCAGGGTCCATCTTCTCTGGCACGGATGATGTTGATGTTGCTTCCGCTGTCTTATTAGTCAATTGTTCGTACAAGACAGTATGAAGCATGAATGTAACATCAGAGTCTTTCCACATCACCATGGTTCCATGTAACTTAATTCTGGATGTCACACATATCAGATGATGACCATATGCTATAATAAGGTCAAGCATCATCGACTGGTCTGTCTTCAAATTTGGCCCAAGTTCTTGTGTCCGACATTCACTTTCAGTTTCTTGCCAGTATTGTTGGTACTTCTTCTGGATTTCTTTCAGCAAAACTGCTCTGTTGTTCAGGAACTGTTGACCAGCGAATACAACAGCTTTAGCTGATGCATAGGTCTCCAAGTCCTCATCCTGTGTGGTCTCTGCTATCTCTTCGTAAGAAGTGACAATTTCCTTTAGATCTTGATTCGTTGAGGCAGTCTTCAGTTTCTGGTGACGAAAAATCTCTCGCCTACACTGATTGTAGCATACAGAACATACAACACTCTTGTCCGTCAGACAGGAATGAATTCCAATTTCTTTATTGAATTCATTTATGACATCTGGCTTTGGACACTTTCTTTTCATTCCGTGGATCAAATGTTGGCATTTGCTGCACCTTACTTTCCTGGAGTCAACCAGCTTCCTGTAATGGCCTTGACACAGCGAAAGTGTAGATGGGACCTCTGTTTGAGTCGCTTCCTGGAGATTAAATGTCGCAACAACTAGAGACCACTCTCCTTGCGTTTCTGTGCAGCTATCTTCTTCGCAAAGTTGATACCTCGAAAGAAAGCAGGGAGGACGCTGCTTCTTCCTTGATTTCTGGACATGTCCCTTCATAGCCCGCCGAATTTGACTACGACATCTGTCACATAGGCAGCAATCATTACCGAGACCAAAGTCTTTCAGAAGAGTGTCTTTATCATTCTCTTCCCAGTTCACAATATGAAAAAAAGATTTAAGCTCGACCTCCGCCTTTTTTCCACAGTATGTACATTCAGTACATTTCCTGCACGGATGGGCGATGCGGGCAAGCGAATGGCGCCCCATGATTTCATCAGCCTGAGACCCGTTTCACAAAGCCTTTTTTAAATGACGAATGACAAATATCAGTGACAAATCTGCTGATAACCAATCAGAAGCAAGGATTTCAGTAGCTTATAACAACAACTGTCATTTGTCACTGATGACAAGTTTTGTGAAACACCACCCTGAACTCCTACACACAAGTAAACATAAAACTATCTTCTTAAAGACACTGGTCGGTAAGAATACAAAATCATGTGGATAATAACCTTAAAGGGAAAGGGTATCTTTGCTATTTATCATTTAGTTTTACACTACTTTCTGGCTTCCTGACTCCTTCACCATAAAATCACCATCCAAACTGAAGAACACTGGTAGCCAATGCTGACATAAAGGGAGCACCATTCTGCAATAAAATAGAAGAACAAAAAATAATGAATTGAAATTCAAATACATTATTAAGCAAATAAAGAAATAAAGGGAAATTGAACAGGTTTTATTAATTTATTTTTCACATTCATGTGACTACATTATTATCAACTCTAACATTAGACTGCATAACTTACTGAAATTAATCTAAAACAGACATTAAAGATAAAGTTGAGTTCTGGTCATGCGATTGCATTGTGAAAGAAACATCGTGGAATCGATCAGAAAAGGTTGATCATCTAGCATATAAGTATTGGTGTGTACTGCAAGGTTCTGGAATCATCAAAATGATAAGAAATTTGGCCCAGTCTTGGTAAAGTTACAAGCACTATGCACAGAAATATGTATGTGGGACTACGCACACGTGCGCGACACGTGCGTTTATCTCTCACACACCAATAGATAAACTAACTTACCAAATATATCAATTAGTAGGCGGTTTCCCGGCAAAATTTGTATCATCATGTATTAGTCAAAACATATTCTTTCACAGGATTGGTAATAAGAGCTTCAATTTTAATTTTTTGAAATTGGGGCGTTTCCAATACTGGTCTTTACCTTTAATAAAGTATTATATGATCAAGACCCAGGTTACAGAAAGAACTTCAAAAAATGACCTCAAATGGATCTCACACAGTTAGGCATCATAAATGATAATTGGGTCAAGTTTGGTTCACATGCAGGATAAACTTCAAGACAGTGTGTCTTTCAGCATTGGCGCAATGAGCCGATTTTGAGGGGGGGGGGGTAATTAAGCTGAAGTTTTGGATACAGTACCTGATTTCTTGACAAAAATAAGAGCGAGCGAGAAAGAAAGAAGAAAAAAGATTTTCATTTTTATTTTAAATAAATGATTCTATTACAGATTTGGTAAGTAATTTGATATTAATTTCTCTAATTAAAAGAAAAAATAGGTTACCACCAGAATGAACTTTGAAAGGAGGTGCAATATTTGAGGAAATTTAATGCAAATCATGATATTGAAAAATACAATACAATTATGTGGATTAAACCCCCCAAAACACCATTTTCATGTAACATTGGGGTCGTTTCAATGTACAATGAGGTCAAGTTCAGCAATAACAGAAGCATTTAGCAATAGCAAAGTATTAAAGATATAGACCAGTTTTGGAAACACCCCCTCTCAAAAAATGAAATGGAAGCTCTTATCACCAACCGTGTGAAAAAATATGTTTTGACTAATACGTAATGATACAAATTTTGCCGGGAAACTGCCTACTAATTGATATATTTGGTAAATAATCATATCAATCCGGTCTGGATAAATATCGCGTACTATTATGCACTTCAACATTGAGGTATATATTTCTGTTTTTTGCGTATTTAGTTTGAAGTATTGCCATCTAAACCTCTGAAGGTAATATTCAAACAATATTGCACCCAAATTCCCAAAACCCTCCAACCGCAATTTTACCACTACCGGTCTTTATCTTTAAGATCTAGAAATGATTGTTTCCACATTCATCAAAGTGAATAAAAACTTACTTTAGGAATATAAGATCTAAAGCTCCTGATGACTTACATCTTACATGTTTTTAATAAAACAAGTCTCTCCTTTATTTTGATTGTTGGACACTGGATTGAAAAAACTTCAAAAAAGTAGTGTCACCAGGTATTGTTAGAGAAATTTTAAAGAGAAGGTGGAGTTCTGGGAAGAGGTGAAAAATAATTTGTGAGCATAATCATTGTTATTATGCAAGTGTAGAAGAATATCAGATAAGACATGTTCCCTTAAAAGGATGGCTCTTCAAATGCCTTCATATTCTAAATATGTCATGTAACATCGTAAAAATCCAAGGACAGATTTTTTCGCCACACGTTCGTGTAGTCCCATATCTTTCTGTGTACAGTGCTTGCAACTTTACCAAGACTTGGCCAAATTTCTTATCATTTTGATGATTCTAGAACCTTGTAATACATACAAATACTTACATGTATATGCTTGATGATCAACCTTTTCTGATCAATTCCACATCGTTTCTTTCACAATGCAATCGCAACTTTATCAACTTTATCTTTAAAACAAATGGTACATGTTGTTTCTCAAAAAGAATTGACATCACCAAGGATCATTGCCTTTACTTCAGTGGTGATGAAAAACTGCCTACAACACATAACAGTACATCGTACCTAGTGGCATGAAGAAAAATCTGCTTGGGCACTATCAAAAGGTTGGGGAACACTCCACAGGGCCATGGTGAGTTGTAAAATCTGTGATAGTTTTGAAGACTGACCCCACGGCTTCAGTACTGAATGACAGAAAGGAAAAATATTTAAAGCAAATATTGAGAATTACAGGTATGAATACATGCAAGTGTCATACACCTTCTATAACTTTGATATCAGAGAGTCTAACAAAATATTAGATCAACATATTTAATATTGTTTCTGACAAAATGAATAGGAATTAAATACAAATTAAAATGTATCACAGGACAAGAGAACTAGTAGTACAGTCACCTAGTTAAACAAAATTGCTGATTCAGCTTTGTCTTTGAGTTGACACAATCGTGAACTATTGCAAATCTCTGGCAAGAGAAATTATCTGATACCAGTGAGCAAAAAAAAGGAAGCCTTTTCAACTTTCTTTGTACGGTCAAACCTGTCTACAGCGACCACCCGAGGGAAACACAAAAAGTGATCTTTGTAGACAGGTTCCTTTAGTACATGTTTCAATGAGAAACCATTTTCAACTTTCAAGGGTAACAAAAAATGTGCTTGTTGTAGACAGGTGGTAACTAAGCAGGTTTGACTGTAGTATATTGCAAATGCTCATGTTTGCAGTGGTTTTTATTTACACAAAGCGGGAAGTATGGCTTGAGCTAGGAATATGGGCGATTTTTTAATGCTCAGCTCGAGAGCCAAAGGAAGGGCATGGTGGCAGGAGTCTCCATCCATGATTTTATCGGAACGGCAGGAGAATTATTGCCATGTCGTGAGGCTTCCGCCAAATATTAAGGGAGGGTTGACAGCCTGTCTTACCCACTCTTTTGTATTCAAGAATTTCCACAAGAAAAATACACATACACTGTACGTCCTTGCATATTTACCAAAGACAAGTACGAGGTCACATCAAGTTAGCCTGGCAATACTCGGCTCGGCTCGGCAGTGGCCGCCAGTGTCAGCATTTTTTCAATGCTCGATCAATGTGTATGCATTAGGACAGCTGACAAGTTGACAAGTTGAAAAGTGGAGCTTGAGGTTAATTCAGATGAGCACAAGGCAACAAGAAGGTTCTATAAATATGGCCCTGGCCCCTGCCTACATATTTAATAAGAAAGAAAGTGAAGAATAAAAAATAAAAAATTGTACTGGATTTAAAGTGAAAGCAGCTAGCAGGTAGGTTGAGTACTAAAACTACTAAAGCCTACGACATCATCATTGATAAAGTTTAACTTTTAAAATAGGAATTAGGATGAGGTGTCTTCTTCTTCTTCCTCATTAAATGCTACTTCATACTTCTAATACTACAGCTGCACACACGTGTACGTGTACACGTCACAAGGATCTAGATATATATGCACTTGACTTAACTCTTGGCATTGCCTAGACCAAACATTTCCGTCTCTTTTGTTCCTTCGCCTCTGATTTGGGTAGGGTCGGCTCCTCTCAGAGGCGAACGAAGGAAAGAGACAGAAATGGTCGGTCTAGACATTGCCAAGACTTGTGAATCATTGCTAGTCACCTCACCCACTGCAGCTATACAAATGCAAGCATGATTTATAATTTAAACAAACAGAACTTAACTTAGTTATTCTTAGCTCATCTTTCCTGATTGAGCTGAGGTAGATCTATTCTAGAATCTAGGTGTCATAAACTAAAGCCTAAAGGGCAGAAAATGAACTTTCTAGAAATGTGATTTTCTCTTTGAAATTCAGATACCGTCCGTCAAATGTGTTTTTGGTACCCTCTGAGCTCTGAAACGCACTAAGTTACTGTAGAGTGTAGATCTATCTAGGTCTATATCTAGTGCGTAACTAGCAGCAAGCAGCCAGGCATTTAACTCCAGAGAGCTCCCCCGCGCCTTCGGGGCGGAGATCCCTGGAGTTACCAGGCATTATGACTGGCAAATTCGACGCAGAATTAATTGCCAGTTTTTTTAGCAAAACGAATACCTATTTGTCATGATAGTGCGTGGAAAATGAATATCAAACATCAATTTATGGAAAAATTTGCTTGATGAAAATGCGCCTCACCTTTCTTTCGAAGATTTTATGCTGAAATGCATCGAAAACAGGCAGCGTTTCAAAACGAACGTCCACAGCTGGCCCATTGAAACACGTGTGATTGTTGTTGTAGTCGATGATTTCCGCCAGGCTTTGGTGTGAGAGGGCGTCCTGCTCTCTCTTCTGCAGCTCTACGTTTCTGTGATTCTGATACATGCCCAGTGTAGTTATATGATTCACAAAATATTGTATGAACTTTAAAGAATTGATACTATTTTCTGAATATTTTGTATTAAAAATTATTGATTCTTATATAAATAGTTTATCAAAATTCACATTTTTCGTGATTTAACTGAAAAAAATAATTTAGTGCATCCACACAAAAACATTATTATCAAATGGATGCTGGTGTGAGGAATACTAGAGGCACATGGGAAATTTATATCATGAATGTAAAGAAAACAATTAGTGGATAGTGAGGCAACGACGTCGTCACAGACTCATGAGTGAGTTGCCAATTTGTCGTGTGATTTTCAAAGTTTTTCATGTCATTGACAATTCATAAATTTCTTATTAATCATCCGATTTTGCTCAATTTTGTTTGGATTGGTTTGTCTGATTTTCTGCTTCTATTATATTAGTAAGTCATTTTTAGAGTTGACTTGGCTGCCATGTTTCATTGTATTCAAACTTCGTATAATTATGTCCATCATCTCCTCTCACTCACTTTTATAAGAACGACACAAACATGCGAATAAACATTTGTTTTCCCTAATTTCAAATGAACATTTATTTTCTTACAAACAATTATTATAAGTAGGAACATGAATATAATTAAAGAACTTGTATTAAAAGGAAGAAGGCGCGAAACCCGAAAAGCATAGCGGTTACGCCCGAATACATAAATACAATACATTATAAATGGGAGAAAGGAAGAAAGGGATAGGCAAAGAGGAGAGGATTATAGAGAGCTTGGAGAAAGAGATCTTCCAGTACCTTTTATAAAGGCTAATTGATGATTGAGCAGTTTTTTTCTTTTCCAAGTAGTTTTTTTAGGTTAGGATTCGTCACATTGTGTCTGCGATACATACGATTCCTCTGTCTTAAATATTAAGGACATGATAATGTTCAATAGTTCCGAAAGTATGACAATTGTCACAAAGGCCAGCATGGCATGCCTTTTTATTGAGTAATATTTATTGTAATAATTGAGTCGACACTTACCAAGGCGGAATTGGTGTAAAATTCTTTCATCCTTCCAACAAAAAACCTTTTATCATACACGTATGTTTTACATCTCGTTGTATTGTTATAGAGATATCTGCCTTTATCGGCAGTTGCCCATAATTACTGCCACACAATTTTATAAAAATCATCCATATCCCTCAAAAATTGTTGTCTGTTTTTATTGAAAAAAATGTCTATATTTCTTTTGAAGCCGCTTGTCAGTTAGTTAGAGCATCTGCCTCCTCAATGCCTGTTATATAGGCCACAATGTGCTTGAGCCCATTCAAAATGTACTTCTATTCCAAATAGATTAATTGCCATAAATTGTTCATAATATCTCGACTTTATTTCTAAATACTTCTATTTAAAGCCGACTTAGAATCAGATAAAATTACTACAGCTTTTGGGAAATGCTCCTTTACCCATTCTTAAGCCATAATAATTAGATCGTTGCTTGTTCAGCCCTCGCAATATTAACTTAACACATTTTGTATACGTATGTCTTATTTTCAGTTTCGGGATATAAAAAGCTAAACCTGTACTTCCATTTTGTAACCTATAGAAGCATCTGTATAGATTCTAAGAAAATGTGACCATTTCTTTGTATTAAAATCTCTTTATGATCTTTAATAACCGTAGAAACATTTGGTGTTTTATATTGCCAAAAGGGTCTTCTTAACACAGTCCATTTGTTTTTCGATATCATTATCTATTGATTTCCTGTAGTTCCTTTATAAAAGGGCATTCGCCTTTTTTCCCTGAAAATATTTCGTATTGCCAACATGGCACTAATATTCTTTTCGTGGAATGTGTTTCTTTTGCAGCCCGTAAGTAGCAATTGTATTTATCTACAACATGCTGTTTCGTAGTTGTAAGGGGATTTCATTGCATTTCATTATAGAGCATTCAAAGATGTGCGATGCGCAGCACCTGTAATAATTATTGTAAGAGCTTGGTATGGTTTCGAACCTAGTTTCTTTTTCAGATTATCACTAGCTCCATCATAATATGCCTCACCAGTGGCGGATCCAGGGGGGGGGGGGGGGGGGGGGATGTGTATTTTTACATTTTTTAACGTAAATTTTACCTTTTTATTTTAGATGGCCCCCCTCCCCCCCCTCCCCCTGGCGCTCAAGGGGGGGGGGGGCAATTTTTCAAATTTTCGAGGGGCATTTTTTTTTGTGAGCACTACCTTCGTCATAACTCTATTTAAAAAAAAAATGTATTGTTAATGATTTTTCTTCTTCTTTATTGTTTTTTCAGATCAGTCATTTGATGAAATAAAATCTAAAATGATAATCATTACCCTTTTCTTCTTTTTATCATTTCAGGTCATATTTTGTATGATGTAACTTCATCGTTCGACCTGTCGTACGCTATATAGTTGGAACGTTGAATCTCGTCTCCATGGTATTCGTCATGAGCCCAGCGATCATAGAATTCAGTGATTCTCATCATTGCCTCATTAAAAAGGATATAGTCTGACGAAGTAAAGCCCGCTGCCCACTATAAAATATGCCTGTGAACTCATTTCGAGAAGATGAAAAAATCGCAATCATAATAGCTACGAAAATGTTGACAATTATCTTTTCCCGATTGACTTTACAAATATCAATTTTAAAAAATGTGTAAATCAAACTTTTGGTGCATAGTTTGTTTTTTCTTTCGCTTGCCTGCTCCTTAAAGATTGTTGGACCCATTTAGAATCAGTGAAAAATGCTAATGAAATTATAAAAGGTAAACAGCACAACTTTCGCAGGAATTAACAAAGGACATGACCCTCCCATTAAGGTCTTTGAAAAGAACTATTGGTTTTAATCCATATTGTCAATGGTTTCCCCATCTGCCTTCCATGCATGAAACTCCTGTGATAGACATGAACTATTATAGGACCCACCCGTAAATTATGCACCCCTAGGGCCCAATTTGTATTCTGCTTAAAGTCTATCTTCATTAGTTTCTCCAGGAGGGATTATACCTCCCTGCATGGTCACTAGCAGGTAGTTATCTCATCAAATCAGGTCTCAACTAACATAAGACAAAGGGGGACCATGGGGATTAACGGGTACCGTTTATGCATTGTTGACTATAGAGGGCGTGAGTAGCTACATGTAGTACTTTAAATTTCCCTCGTTGGCTCGTTCCAACCAACTGACCGGTAAGTGGCAACAAAACGAAACGGCCAAAAGGGGGGAGGAGACGGAGAGATGAAAGAGATGAGAGAGAGAGAGAGAGAGAGAGAGAGAGAGAGGGGAGAGAAAGAGATAAGGGAAAGAGAGATAAAGATGAGAGATAAAGAGAAGAGAGGGAGAGAGTGGGGGAGAAAGAGAGAGAGAAAGAGAGAGGAGGGGGACAGAGAGGGAGGGGAGCGAGGTTTTGAGGGAAAGAGGGGAGGGGGGGGGGGGAGAAAATGAAATAGTAAGAGAGTTGGAGTGTCAAGTCTGACAGAAAATGAGCGCTATACTCACCATTATTACCATTATAATTATATTATTTTTTAATAAATAAGTGTTTGGAAAGATTTTCATTCCGCTGGTACCGGTGAATTTGACCCTACATTATTGGCATTATGCTAGTCCAGGTCGAAAGCTTAGGGGCGTTTATCAAAGCCTTTTTTCAATGACAAATGCTAATTATTAGTGACAAATCTGCTGATAACCAATCAGAAACAAGGATTTCAGTAGCTTATAACAAAAACTGTCATTTGTCACTAATGACAAGTTTTGTGAACGCCCCCCAGGTCGAAAGCTTAACTCTGACCTACGTCAGGAAATTTGCAATGGTCATCATACAATAAAAATAAATCAAATTAACGGCGGGAATATATTCTTCGATGTGTAACATTTTCCTTCTAAAACAATTTCGAGCCCTTTCAAATATAGGCAGTATTATGGCTCTAGTCGCTCACGAAAATGTAACCCGAATTAAGAACGCAAACTATATGAAACATGATTTAGTTTAAAAATTCTTCATGTCACTAATCGTATTTTATATTAGTTTTAGAACAATTTTGTTTCTGTAGTACTCGTTATCAACTACACGTTTTCAATTTCCTCATCAACCAAGCAAGTATACAATGTACTTCAATTTTACAAGAAATTAAAGAATGTAACTTTTTTTCTCGTTTTGTTCGATACATAATCATATAAATTGAAACATACACTATATAATTATATAGGCTCATCTCTCTTTCCCGGTTACATTGTTCCCAGGAACAAGGAAATATTGGACGAAACAAAAGAGAAGCGACAATGCATGAGAAGGTCATTTCCGAGACTGAGATAATGGAATTTCCTGTCATAATATTCCTGGTTCAGTGTTATTAACTTCCATACATGATTATCACAGCTATTGGAATAGTAAAGACCGGACATGATAGGGTATGTATATTATGTGTATAATAGTGTATAGAGGAATAGTCTGTGTATCGTGTATGGTTGTGTGTTGTGAATAGAATGCAACGTACCGCGAACGGTGCATTACGTAGTCTGCGTGTGTTTCGGAACGACCGTTCTGCGCATTTCAGTACAGCAGAAACGTGCCATTCCAATCGTAGAATTTGCGTTTCTCGACCGTTTCACGACTCCATTTCTGTTCCATAAGCAAGCCTGATAACTCACGATGGCTGAAGTGGAATTTTCGGAGGAGATTCGCGACCGAATACTCTATCATTGGTCGGAATTGGGCGACCGGCCGAAAATCATTTGGACACGGCTCCAGGAGGAAGGTTTCAATGTTGATTTTAATACCGTGCAGGCGCTAATGCGATGCGAAGACGAAGAGGCGACCGGGAGTGGAACGATAGCGGAACACGAGAATGAGGAGAGCCGGAACGACGGGGCTAGCGTTTCGCCATACCCCGAAGGGAATTCTCCCGCTTCTACGGAATCGCCTGCGAGCGTTCGACCCCACTCCCGACGTGGAAAAAACAGAGAGGGTAAAATAGTCGTCCCTCAAAACAGACGTACCAAGTTAACACCAGACGTGCTGAATTTAATCGAGAAAATCCTCGACACTGATGGAAATATTTACTCCCTCGCAGCTCTCCAAGCGGCTTTACTTATCAAGGGCGTTAAGATATCGAAAACGACGACTTTCAGGGCGCTTGAAAAATTAGGTAGGAGCATTGTTGTGAAGAAGATGAACTTCGCTAACCGAGTCGACATGGCCCCCGTACCGGAGAGTCTGCGAAAGAACGCCCCGAAGAACACCCATTTCGCTCCTAACTTTGGAGCGCGCAGTACTACTTTTACACCAGATGGCAAACGAAGACACCACACGCTAACCATACGCGAGATGGAAACGCTCGAATCGCAGTCCCATGTCAACAAAGACCAGCGTGAACTCGTTCCGATGACCACGGCGCCTGTGTCGACGTCCACATCGACTAGCGTTTCGACAGCGACGGGAACTGGGGCTAGAATTGAGACAGGGTCAGCGGGACCGGTGCTGGTTTTGCCCCCGAAGAAGGCGGCAACTGCGTCTTCGTCGACGTTGAAGTTAGTGCTCGGTCATGGAGGGATGACCTCGTACACGTCGGCGCCTCTCGACGAGGAATCCGTAGATGACCACGATGATGAGGAGGGAGCGAATAAACCGGACAAGATGGAAACGCAGGTGAGATTTTTGTTTGGAATACAATGATGTCGATGATGATGATGATGATGATGGTGATGATGATGATGATTATGGTGGCGGTGGTGGTGATGATGTTGATGATTGTAATAATAATTATAACAACATCTATAATGACACCAACAACATCAATGATAATAATTACAATAATGATTACAATAATAATTACAATAATGATTACAATAATAATTACAATAATGATAGTAGTAATAATAATAACGATGATTGAGATGATGATGATGATGATGATTATGATAATAACGATGATAATATTAATAATAGTCCTAGTAATGATCATGATGATATTAATAATAACGATGATAATTATGATACAATGATGATGATAACAATATATGTCTTAAATGTTGTATAGGACTAGGACACAACTTGTATCTTAGTTGTAGTTGCAATTATTAAGTTGATTTTTAACAAACACGTTATAAAAATTATGAGAAGTCAGATAGTAGATATCGGAATGTTAAAAAGAAAGCAAGAAAGAATAGAATAAAAGAATTTAGAATACAACGTTGAAAAGAACACGTGCTTTCAATGTTTCAGTGAAGCTAAGCGAATAATGATACGTTTTAAATATCAATATTGCGCAATGCAAAAGAACTTACATCATCATTCTGTATAGCAATTTTGATAAAAGAATAAAGTAAATTGAGATGAAGAAAAATTGAAAATTGTTTACCTTTACCAAGCCCTTCTCTTTATAAAATGTTTGAAGAAGATCAATGTAAACTGTTGAAATATTTGAAGGAAAATTATGTTAGGGCTTGGAGCCTTGGACAAAAATGTGTTTCGTAGTGATGATTTTTTTTTTGTGAAGAGCACCCGCCATCGGTACGTAGAAAATGAACGACCGTAAATTAAATGCTTCTTATTTTTACTAGGCCTACTCGAAAATTGTTATTGTGAACAATTTTAGTATGGGAATTTATGATTATCGAAATGGATAGATTAATTAGTGAATGAAATAGAATTTCGATTCATGCACGTGGAAGTTGGCAGTAAAATTTAAAAAAATTGTAAAAAGGGTTACTTTCGCCTACATTACCATGTTCGTAATGCATTGAATGCCTGTTAAAGTCTGTTAAAGTGCCTCGTTACAAACTATTTCATTCACCTGTTATAAATAATAATTGTATTTGAATAGGCAAAATGCAAACAGACCAGTTTACTATAACATATTCAAATTGTAAGCATACATTTTAAACAAAGTTTGTTCTTGATCACCTGAAACAGCTTTCCGAGGCTTGCCCGACATACACACAAGTAATTTCAACGGACTGGATTCCAAGTATTGCAGTTCATTCATTAATAACATGTTAATGGATAACTCGTCATGTTGGTCCCCAGGAAAATTTGAATATGTTAGTAAAAACCGGTCTATTGCATACATGTACATTGTAGTTGTTATGTAGGACAAACATGATGGCTCGTCCTACATAACACCAACTTTATATGCAATTTGCATTCTGACTATTGAAATAAAATTTATCTATTTATAAGAGGTGAATGAAATAGTTTGTAACGAGGCACTTAATAAAGACGTTATGTATTGATTGGATTATAATTATATTTTGTATGACGAAAATGGTTTATTACAATTTACAATAAATTCGTGCAAAGAAGCACGTGTGCCACTAAAGAGGAGGTTGAGTTCTGAGGAACTACAGTGTATAGAGGTGAAAAATAATTTGGGAGAATTTTCATTTTTATTATGCAAATGCGGAAGAACATCAGAGAAAAAAGGGTTCCCTGGAAAGCATAGCTCTTTAAAAATGCCTTTATATTCTAAATTTATATGTAACAGCTTAAAAAATATGTGGGCCTCATTTTTATGCTACGTGTTTATGCTACGTTTATGGGACTATAGTCCCATATACATCTGTCTGTGTACAGTGTTTGTTACTTTTACCAAGACTGGGCCAAATTTCTTATCATTTTGATGGTTCATGAACCTTGCAGCACACACCAATACTTTTACATGTATGCTACATGATCAACCTTTTCAGATCGATTCCACAACGTTTCTTTCACCACATTGCACAATGCAATTGCATGACCTGGGCCCATTTCACAAAAGTTGTCATCAGTGACAAACGACAATTTGTATGATAAGCTATACTGAAATCCTTGCTTCTGATTGGTTATCAGCAGATTTTTTACTGATTTTTGTAATTTGTCATTGAAGAAAGGCTTTGTGAAACGGGGCCTAGAACTTAACTTTATCTTTAAGGAGGAAATAAATGAACAAAGCACGCATCTATCTGAGAGTAAAACTAAGGTAATATGATATGTTCATATCATGTACAACAAGAGAAAGTAGATATGATACTACTTAGCCAAGTGCACGTATACATGTAAAGCCACATAGTGGTCAGTGTCCATGTGTATTGGTTCATAACATAATTTTCGGAATGTAACGTAATTTAATGCATACATTTTTGCAGAGTGCCTCAATCTCAAATTATTCCATCCACCTACTGTACATTGTTACGATTAATGAATTGTATTTCAATATTCAGAATGCAAACTGCATGTTTTATATGTTGCTAGGTAGGGCAAGCCATAATGTTTGTCTTACCTAGCAACAATTAACGTTTGCAATTCGCATTCTGACTATTGAAATACAATGATTACTTACAGGTGAATACAATAATTTGTAACATAGCATTTAACAAAGATTTCTGCATTATATTTGATTACATTACGAAGTGCATTGTCTATATTACCAATAGACCGGTTTACTAACATATTCACAAAGGTTGTTCTTGAAAGCCTGAACGCTTTCCCGAGGCTTGCCTGATATAATAACAAGCAATATAATTATGCAGACTGGATTCCTAGTATTGTAGTTCATTCATTGATAACAGGTTAATGGGTATTCGTCACTAGGTCCCCAAGAAAAAATATTCATGAATTTGCTTTGTGACGATTTACATTCACCAAAATGTTATTAAATTGTACTAGTATACATGCAGGGTGTAGTTGGGAGAATTAAGGAATCGATCTGATCAGTTCTCCTCAATTGTTATCATTAATAATGGTCAGCTGTCACTCAAACTTTCAGATTATCTTTAATATTGTACATATAGCATGGAAGACACTACCTTGCAACATTTTCTCTCATCTGAACAATGTTACCAAGTCCCTTTAAAAGTGAATCCGTGGTCCCACCAGATTATTCCACAACTTGCCTTCATAATTATATCCCCAGGGTGAGGGCAGTTGATATGATGAGATTTTCTTGTGGCGGTAGGCCATGTATTGTATAGGGCACTGTGTATTGCGCAAGTTATGTCGGTCCTAAAAATAATGTTGGGTAGGCACCCGAATGGTGTCGAGTTCCCTTGCCGATAAGAGTGCAGTTTACAAAATCTCCTCCGCCCCTTTCTTTCATCAGACACCGCAATGCAATAAGTATCTCAATATCGTATTTCAAAATATTGATGTCGCAATACATTTCTAAACCATAATCTTCATATAAGTCTCTATTAACAGAATCCCTATACAGACGCCATTGACTTTCTATCGATTGATTTAATTTAATTTCTCTTAACTTTCTTGTTTTCACAATGGAAAATCCATTAACATGTAATGTATTTGATCTAAAAGAGTTACCAAAATATTCGAACGTGTTACCAAAGTAATACCTTGCCCCTATAGTTTGTCAAATAGAAGACTACAATATTACTACAAACCATCTTAAATATGAGTAATTATATTCATACTTGTGTACTATACCAGGAGGAAAAATATTTAAACATTTCGGGTACTACTTTTCAAGCTTGCTTGCATGAAAATAACCTTCTTTAATTTTTTGCATTTTAGGGGGCTCTTTAATAACTTTTGGGGGCTCTTTTTGGCATTTCGGGGGCTTATTCGCCCCGAGCCCCTCTGTATTTCCCCCCTGTACTATACTGATGTATAGCATAAAGAAAGTCTTTAATGAAAGTTTAATTTTGTCCTGTCGAGTATGTTTGATTGTTTTTATTTCATATTTTCTTCTTTTTCCCCTTTTTTCTCCTTTTTTCTCGGGGGGGGGGGGGTTAACAATCTGGCCAATTGCTCATGTGACTCTTCAGTGGCCGGTTATATTGCAACGCCATCTCGCTGACTAATTATGATTGACCGTATAAACACTTTAACAACCAGTGACTAAGCAAATAAAAACATCCCTTCACAACAACATTAGTTAATACCGAGAGAAATGATTGTATAAGCTGCAATATCCGAGT